>JAQZBX010009539.1:29026-46036 GCA_029593785.1 Cabassous unicinctus | reverse complement strand
ATGAGGTTATTTCAGTTAAAGCATGGCCCAGGGTGGGTCTTAATCCTTTTACTGATGTACTTTATAAATGGAATGAATACAGAGAGGGAGAGAGAGAGAGCAAGAGAGAGAAAGAGAGAGATCCGCATGGAAGCAGGCAGCTGAAAGCAATGAAATATGGAAAAGATTTCAGAGAAATGAGACAGAAGAGAGAGATAAGCAGATACTGCCATGTGCCTTGCCATGTGGCAGAGGAGCCAAGGATTGTCAGCAGTTGGTCTTCGGGAAGAAAGCATTGCCTTGATAATGCCTTGATTTGGACATTTTCCCAGACTCTAAACATAACAGAATAAATTCCCATTGTTCAAGCAGAACCATTTCATAGTATATTGCTTTAAGCAGCCTAAGAAACTAAAACACATGCTTTGCCCACAATTGTAATTGTTTGTAGTCTTTGAATTACTAGTAAAGATTGGTATTATATAAGATCTATGACTCATGAGAGTCTGCTTCATCAATTCAATCATCTGTATTTTTTTCAGCCTCTCTTTGGGGCCTCAAGGGATCTCAGAAACTTAAGGTCTGATTCAGAAATAACTCGTCATGTAAACTTGGGCAAGCCTTGTAACATTTCTGTTCCACCTTTATTATATTCATAATCAAGTAAGATCAAATTACCTCAAAGGGATGATATAAACATTGAATGGATAATGAATAAATGAGAAATACCTTTGAAAATTATTAATTAAAATACAAATACAAGTGACTAACACTGCTGCAGAAATCCACATGTAATATGGATCAAATAATATTCTAGCATTAGGGACCTGTTATTTTGCCAATACAGTGTTCAGGTCTCTTGAAAGCTTATTCATCTTGGTTCTTATTCATTTTTGTATCTTTTCCAGCATTTAGTAAGTACTATGCCTTTTTCACATTAGAAAAGTTGTGAGTTTACAAAACAGTCATGCATAAAATACAGGATCCCCATGCATTGTTGTGGAACATTTGTTATAAATGATGAAAGAACATCAAAATAATACTACCAACTCTAGTCCATAGCTTACATTTGGTGTATTTTCTCTATAAGCCACCCAATTATTAACACCATTAGTATTAGTATTGAAAATTTAATACCATTAGTATTAGTATTGAAAATTTGTTATAGTTCATAAGAGAACTTTCTCGTATTCGTACTGTTAACCACAGTCCATCATCCACCAAGGGGTCCACTGTGTTATAGTCCCCTGCTTTGTCCATTCCATTAATGTGTACACTCAGTGGCTCTCAGTTTCATCACTGCGTTGTGCTGTCATCACCTCAGTCAATTTTAGAATGCTTTCATTACTCCAAAAGGAAAAATCCCATATCCTCTATTGTTGACCCTTAGCATTGATATAGTACCTTCTTTGTCATTGATGCAAAACTAGTACAATATTACTGTTTGCTATAGTCTACAAGCACCACGCCTTTTACTTCGAAGGAGCGCTTCCTATTAACCAACATATTTCCTGAAAATTCACCTGGAGAAAGCATTCTACAGGCTTCTCACATTAAGTAATTTACATGGCATTTCATAACTTCATTAAATGCAAACACAACAATTATTTATTTACATATGAACTCAAATGTGAGTTTTTCAAAGATACTGAAAAATTAAAATGGACTATAGAATATTTGACATTAAATCTTTATAATTTATTTTCTGGTTTCTTGATAACAAGAGAAGTGCCTCTATGAACAGCTTTAGTACAACTATTAGATTAAGCCACATAAAATTGCTGTATTTTTAAAAATAAATTAACATTGTACAAATATATTAGAAATTGTGTATGTTCATTCTAACATAATAGTCACAATGTATAGATTGGCTTATATAGAAAAAGAAAAGGAAATACATGAAATTTTGGCAAACACAGATTTATTGATTAGTGACCCAACACTCTCAAAATTTCTCTTCCTTCTCTCCCTCACACTTTCTAAGAACTGGGAATAGAAAATTTACCTTTTACGTCATAGTCACATGTCATCATAGTCATGTGATGTCCTGGCATATACAAGATAAAGGGTTCTTTTTTTTTTTGGAAAAAAAAACAACAGCTTTTTGTTCTCTTGATGATAGGGGTGAATGAGGCTGGTAGAGGCTTTTCCTTGTGTCTTCTTTCTATTCTGGGTGTGTTGCTTTAGCTGTCAGATGGCTAAAAGGTTAAAAATGCGGATCAGAAGGATAGAAAGAAGCTGGGTTTGTGATCATATCACAGTGCCATAGTACCAGCCCTGGGCTTTCTATCTCCAGAATTCTTATGTAAGAAAAACCAACCTGTATTAACTTAAGCCATGGTTAGCTTCTGTTTTCTGTAACTTGCAGTTGGAAAATAAATCCTAACTGCTACAGTAGTAAACATAAATGTGTACACAGACACCCACAGTAAACCATTGGTGCCTGGATAATAAGACTTTCCGTTTAAAAATCCTATTAGTGAAAGGTAGGAAGACTGCTTTCCATAACAATCTTTATTAGAATCTTTATTAAGTATGTCACATTTCTCTACTTGGGTGACTATAAAAAGCAAGCTTTGACTTTTTTGGATGCTGCTTCAACCACAATTCAGTGCCACACTCTCATCTTTCTAAACACTAAAGATTACTATTGGGCTAAACCTTAGGAAAAAGCTGCTGGTCACCTGGTTTTGAAGAACATAAATGACAATAGCATATCGTTCAACATAATATATAGCACCGTTGCTTTAGATGTAAGAAGTTTCTGGGGATTGACAGCAACTCTGTGGATCACGGATCATATTCTGGTAGTCATAACTTTTAATTCTATTTATTTGATGATTGATTACACTAAATTCTTGAAATTAACTCATTTTCCTGAAAAATATTCCTCTTCTATTTGAAAGAAAAGCTTAGCAAAACTTCTAAGAAATTATAGTTTAGGATCTCATAGCACCCAATATAGTACTCACATATAAACAAATACTCAATATGTGATTGATTAAAATCTGGTGTTTGGAGATGGGTTTGTGTGTCTAAACATATCACACACACACACACACACACACACACATACTCATACACACATAAATATATATGATATATATCTTATAAAGATTATCTTAATAAATTACTTTAATTTTCAGGCTAAATCAGAATTTCTTCAAAATAAGAATTTAAAAACCAAATCTTGTCAGGCTATTAAATGCCAGCAGTAGTGACATCATTGATAAGATATTTACTAGCACTTTACTGGTTATTAATTTGTATTAAAATATAATAAATATTAAAGTGTTTTTGAAAATACATTCAGTTTTGAAAGATGTCTGCCATGCAAAGAATTTTGCATTACTTCTATATGAATTTTCATTGAATTCAAACTTTTAAATAAATCTTCCAATATCTAATGCATCATATTATCAAAGCACAAAAAACCATTATATGATTATAAGAAGAACCTCAGAACTCACTGTCTTCAAATTTAATGGACTCCCAATGCCTTTTTTTCCCCTGCAAAGACTGTTTTTAAGACATTTTACAGTATTTTATACATTATAAATGGATTCCATTCTTGGCTTAGTAATTCACCTAATGGACAATGGATACAAAAAAGCTGTAACTCCAGGGACATTAAATTGGTTCTAAACTCTGAAAATTACAGCTTTTACAAAAAGAAGAAAATACTAAAAACATGTCTAATGCAACACTGCATCTAATTTTCCACTACCTCCAGATTGTGTCTAAAAGCTCCTAAACTTCTTAATGACACAATATGTTAAAATTGCATTCCTTTATATTTAGATCTCAGAAAGATCTCATCCATTTGATAACCCCAAGGAGGGCTTACCAGCAAGGTGTTGGGGGGAGGCAGTGTGTGTGTGGTGGGGGAACAGGGGGAGTAACAAGTGTGAGGTGCTACATCTCTCCCAAGTGTCCCTGAAATTTCATACTGAGATAGGAAACTAACACACTTGTATGGCATCCTTTCACTCACTGAGACAATTACAAACCCAAATCCCCATGTTAAGTACTGATTCATGGTGTTTTAGTAGCTGAGTAAAAGGGGAAGAGAAGACTGCTTTTCTAGACGTACCTGGTGATCAACTTTAAGGCTTAAGATCAGCCTCTAATTTGATAATAACATCATTGAGATCCTTGTCCATTCAGAAAACAGGAGCAATTCTGTCTGAAGCTAAAAAAATGCATTCTGGCAGAGGGGGTGGGGGGAGAGAAGTTATTCTATTGAATTGTGAATACATATGCTTCACAGTTGTAAATATAATAAAATATGACTAGTGTCTGAATGCTAGGAGTCTACCAATTGGCACCAATTTTAATAATGCTTACTGTATGGTTAGCTGGCTAAGATTTTCTACGAGCCTTTCAAATTTCAAAGAGGACCCTTTCCTACTCCTTTCTCTGTCTCCCTTCCCCTGAATAAATAAGGAATTTGGAATTATTATCACTGCAACATAAGTCCCTCAATTTAATCCTTTTATCTTTTTATCACTACCTCATTCTGAGTTTAGGAACTTTCTTTCTTGCTCTGAGTAATTATTTTCTTGTGGATTTCTCCAACATCTCAAGTAGTTAGCACAAGCACAGTATGTAGAGATGTAAGTCTTAAATGTACCTCCCACCTCTTTTGCTTTACACTGATTATTTTGTTGGAGAAAGTGCTACCTTGTTCTCGTTTTTTACCTCACTCCTTTTCAATTGCTGATTGGTCTATGATAAGATGTGTATATCTCTTACAAAATGTGTTTCTTTTAAATTAGCATCCATGGACTATCTAGGTAAATTAAAACTTCTCTTTACCTATAAACTCTTTATTACCCTAAATCTGATCACTTATAATAGAAATTTATTTAGACCAGGACTTTTGGCTACCTTGACTTTAGCACTTCACCTTTCTTGCAATACATGATAATTCTCTAATCATGGTGTTTTTTTTTTTTTTTTTTTATGGTAAAGAAAAAAGTCTTGCCAAGCTTTAATTCCCACCTTCTCTCTTGATTTGCACGTATTCTTTCCTTAAAGGCTGGTGTATCACTTTCCAGTTCTCAAGAAGAGCACTTGATTTTAATGAGAAATTACATATTTTTGTTAGAGGCTTGGTTGCTCCATCCTTCTCTTGTATTGGACAGAGAGATTTACCACAGTTGAATTTCTCCATGTTATTCAGTATAAACTCTTGGACACCATTCATCATCAGTCACACCGCACCTTCATATTATGTGAGGTAACTGTGCTAAGTGTTTTCATTAAAACATATTTGTATGAAAGCAGGTTCTCGTTTCTCTGCATCCTCTTTAGATGCCCTTTGTCCCCTCCTGCCATTACCAGCACCTCACATTTTCTTATATTCTCTTGATTCTAAAAATCTGAAATACTTTAATGTCTCCCACCACCATTCAACAATTTTACAAAAATCCTGTGAATCCCAGCTCCTAGACAGCTCTAGAATCTGTTCCTGATGTGCCTTCCTCATTATTTATATGCACCCATAATGATAAGTAATCTACATTGCAAACTGTAATGCATTGGTGCTGTTTTTTTTTATTGCATCAATCATTTTATCCTCACAAAACTGTATATAGAATAGTTCATCTTATCCTATTACTCTGCAGATGAGGAAATTAAGGAACATATAAATTATGTAATTGTTCAAGGTCCCCAATCCAAGGGAGAAATCAATGTTTACCCATAGGCAGACTAATTCCAGAGCCTAGGCAACTTTCTTCATGCTTAAACTATTGCAAGATGCTCCAAAGTGCTCTTTCAAACTATAGTTTCACTCTCATCCTTTTAACTCTCCCACAAAGCTACTGAGCCGACTTTCTGAAACAATTCTGAACAAATCATCCTCCTGCTTAAAAAACTTCAGCAGCATCCCACTGTTTACATGGCAATTGCCAATCTTCTCAGTGGGCATATATAGGCATCTGTGTGGTAGATTGAATTATATACCCCAACACAAACATATCCTTAATCTTAATGTGCATTCCTCTGGTGTGGGCTCATTTGTACACTGCACCTTCTAAGATCCTATTTAGGTGTGGCCCAACTGAATCAAGCTCAGCCTTAATCCATATTACTGGAGGCCTCAACAAGAGATGTCAGAGAAAGCCATGGAGAGTAGCCAGAAGCCAGAAGTTAGTGTAAACCAGAAGAGCAGACACAAGGAGATCAAGGACATCACCATGTGACATGAGGTAGAGATGAAGCCAAGGAACCCCAAGGATTGCAGCAAGCCAGCACCAGAACACTATCAATTTCAGGGAGGAAGCAAGCCCTGCCAAAACCTTGATGTTGGACTTCTAGCCTTCAAAACTGTAGACAATAAATTCATGTTGTTTAAGCCAGTCCATTGTTTGGTATTTGTCTATAGCAGCCATGGCGAATGAAGGCAATCTGCAATCTGATCTAAACTTTCCTCCCACACCGTTTATCCTACCCCTTCTACCCCAGACAACAATATGTATGTTTTACCCATGGTCCAGTTACTGAAGTGCCACCTTTCCTTGAAGTCAGCCCTTATTTGTCTTTCTACTTAGAGTCACCCCCTGCCTGCAGAGTTCTTCCCTGTATTCCCTACCTGGTGCACACCTGCTCATAATGTGTGCTGAAATGGCTTGGCAGAAATAACCATTCTGTCCACTAGGTTGTCTTAGAATTTTTATATTAATGCTACTATAACATCTATTTGTGATTCTTTCTTTTGATTGTGATCATGTGAGGAATCACATCTTTAGAATTTTTTCATCTCCCCAGTGCCTACCTACCAGTAAGCATTTGTCAAATAATTGCCAAATCTTCGCCTGCCAACCCCTTACATTTTAATATAATTTTATTCCTTGAATAAAAATCACATGCTTGAAGACATTATCCAGGGATCTTTAGTAGAAATATTAGCTTTCAGTCACAGAATGTATACCCTGAGCAATGCTGTTTGGATTTATTTGGGATCCCTTATGGTACCTCTCATTGAACTGTCCTGATAACCCATCAGTTACCAACCCTACAGCACAGTAGTTCTCAAAATCTGTTCCAGGGACCTATGAAGGTCCTGGTAACCATTACAGTAGGTCTGTGAAGTCGAAACAATTTTCATAGAAATAGAAAGAACTTTTTGCCTTTCACTCTTATTCTCTCATGAATGTACAGTGGAGTTTTCTAGATGATGCCTGACATGTGTTGATCACTCTCTCAGCTAAGGGAACGTGTGCTTGTGTGTATTTTAAAAATTTCTCAGCCTTAATTTCTAATACAGTAAATATCCACAGATACACTCCACATAAAGAGGGATGTATTGGGATCTTCAATAATTTTTAAAAGTGTAAAGACAAAAAAGTTTGAGCACTTCTGCCCTAGCAATATGCTGACCTAACTCCTAGTTTAATAAAGTCATATCAGGTAGAATCAAAGTTCTCAAGACTGCATGTATACTTTCTTTGTGTATATTCAGTCTCACAACACATCCTGAAATACATTTTACCATACTTGAACAATGCTACCAAAAATCTGCTTTCTGGAAATCGATGTTGATGATGACCCAGGATGTTGTGCTTTTATAGGGGAAATTGTCTGATGGTTAGTTCTAGTCTTTGCCCAGGCATAAATGTCAAAGTGACTTCTCTGCAAGTTTAAGAGTTGTCCTTTATTAAACAAAGGAAGTTTACACATTTTCTTTTTCAGACTCTTAAAGAGCTCAGGGATAGTAGATAGTTTTTCTCTTTTCTTTTTAAATCATTTCACTAATTCCTGAGCGAGTTTCTGAAATATATAATCTGTTTGTTCATGAAACAGAGGGAACTTTATAATTCCCAAAGTTTTCTTTCATTTAGTCTTAAAGTACAAACCTTTCTCAAGGTTATATGCATTTCAACTGTCTCCTTTTTCTTGTATAATTATGTATATTTTAAATGAATTATCCTATCATGTTCTTGCTTTCTTAAATGTAGTAAAAAGAATATATGAGAAAAGTCTATTCTAGGATGGAACTTTATGTCTTCTTTCTAATAATCCACATTTAACATTTATAAATTTTCTTCTTTCACTAAGGCTTACTCACAAAAAAAGTGCTAAGAGAAGATTTCTACTTATCTCCTTTCTAAAAATATCATGCATACATTCATCTTGGCTAATCTTTCTATAAGTGATTTCAAATAGATTACTTTATAACATTTTCACAGGAATAAAAATCCTTTATGAGTTCTCTCTGAGATATTAAATTCATATGGGATATAAAACGCTTATGAGGGAATGTTTGTTTCTTTTCAAGGTAATACTTTATAAAACGTAGCATACATCAAAGGATGACATGACAGAATACTACAAAAATAACAAATAATTAGAAAACTTAAAGGTTTCAATCTTCCGAGATTTGGGGGAGCCTCAAAAAATGGTGTATTGTTTCTAGCACAAAAATTTAAAAAATTAATTTCCTCCTGCCACCAGCATTCTCATGGAAATATTTAACTTTGGAGGATGCAGTCAAATAGGGTAGGAAAAAAATTTTTTTTTAAAAATCTGATCATGGAACCACATTGAGATAAGTCTTGTCAAGTCAGAACCTTCCAGGATTACACCTAATTCTCAAGTTCGTTGCCATGAAACACTCTTTCACACAAAGCTGCCCTTTAGGTCTCTGCCCAACCCCGTATAGACACCCTGTTGTTTCTCACATTTTCTTGTAATTTGAAGAGATAAATGGTGCCAGCTGGCTCCTGTTTCACTCAAGGCAAAATGATATTCAGCTCTTCAAGAACTTGGTACACACCTCAGAAAACTTGCCAGGAGGAATGAGGAGTGATGGGTGTGTGTATTCAACTGGGGAGGTGGGGAGGTGTGGAGGAAGAAATACCTGAATCAAGTTGCTGAAGTAACATTCATTTTGGATTTAATAGCCAGATAAGCAGTAATGTGTATAAATCATAAAGGAAGCATATGGAGATGGATTGAAGTTCAATATACAAATGTGATAAAACAAATGTCTAACATATTTGGGAAATTTTTCACATCCATTTTTCTTGGTAAAATCATTTTTTGCACTTGGGCAGATTATTGGGGAAAGAAGGTGGTTGAGGGCTATAATTACTGTAAATCTTTAAATGGCTTTTCTTATAGGAAAATCTATGGTGAAATAAATGAGGATATGTGTAGTTGAGTAACAACAAATAAATAGCTGACACTTCTTGAGTACTTAATATGTGCCAAGCACTCTTCTAAGGGATTCATATAGAGTAACTAACTTAAATCTCACCATTGCCCAATGCTGTGTATAATTATCATTATTACCATTTCACAAAAGAAATGAAGTAATTGAGGCACTGGGAGTTTTAGCCCTTTGCCAGAGAGCACAGAGAAGTGGTGGTGCTAGGATTTGAACCCCAGCAGTCTTGCTCCAGAGACCACACCCTTAATCACTCCCTATTGCCCAAGACCATGTGTAACGCCAAGAAGAAATTTCTTTTGCAACTCTCTCGTGGTGTGTTTTTCTATTCTATAATTTCATATATTTAAATGCTTATTACTTTTAGTGTTCTTCATTGTTCTCATTTTCATCACTCTGATCCTCTTCCTTCCTGTATTGAACAAATCAAGAGACAAAACATCATGATAAACTCCAAAGAAAACTGGAAGACTAACTGGCACAGGGTTATAACTAGGAATCCATTTTTGTTGTAATTAGATCACAGTGTAGTTATCAACACCATAACACAAGTCTTCCACTGTAGCCTCATCTTCATTCACAGGTTCTGGGAGATTTTCTCTTTAAAATTAGTATTTCAAAAATAAAGTAGACGTCAAGTTTTTCTAATTATAAATGTATTGCAGGCTTATTGTAAAACTCATAGAAAATATTAACGTGGAAGGAAGAGTCCTATCCTTAAATGTCAGCCGTGGTTACCATTTTTTCTGTCTTCACAAAGAAACCGTTAAGAATCAGGACTGTTCTATAGCAGGATGAGGAGTGAACTCCATGCTATTGGAAGCAGAAGCTGAGAAGGCAAGGAGACCACTTAGCTTAATTGGTAGGTTACATTAGTGTCAGGGTAGTGCTGGAAAATTGGCTCTTTGGGTGGGCAAGAGCCTTGATTTGTAGTGTTTACTAATTTTCATGGTGTAAATATTCCCACCATGGCAGACTTCAAGCTATCAATACGTCCTCATGGAATGTGGAGTTAGGATAGATGTGCACATCAGTTCCTGTACACCAGTACAAGCCAGACCCAGATCATTGATCTAAGGTTCTAACTCTAGCAATTAGACTTCAGGACAGTCTGGGACTCTTTTAGCCAAGATGCTATGGATCATCTCTTCTGGACAAAGTTATTTTCCATCTCTCCTTCAAGATCATTGCATTGGCCTCCTACTTGTTTACCTACATACACCTAGTTCTCCTTCTATTTTCTACAAGGCAACTGGAATGATTTTTTTTAATGCAGATCTGAACATGCCACTTTTCTTGCTTAAAAAAATCCTACGGCTTCTGTGGTAAATAATAAATAATGGATCCCCAAATATGCCTACATCCTAATCTCCAGAATCTGTGAATTCTACCTTATATGGTGAAAAAGAACTTTGTATATGTGATTAAGGATCTTGAGATGGAGATATTATCCTGGATTGTCCTGAAGACTTGATGTAAGCACAATGGTTCTTGTAAGAGGGGAGCAGGAGGAATCAGAGTCAGAGAAGAAGGTGATGTGATAAGAAACAGACATTGGTGGAGACACTTTGAAGATGGAGGAAGGGACCACAAATCAAGGATTGCAGGTGGCCACAGAAGCAGGAAAGAACAAGGAAACTGATTCTCTTCAGAGTCTCCAGAAAGAACCAGCCCTGCCAAAATCTTGACTTCAACCCCCACCAATGAAAACTAATTTCAGACTTACAGAACTGTCAGAGAATAAATTTGTGTTATTTTAATCCACTTAGTTTCTGGAAACTTGTCAGAGTGATGATAGGAAACTAATTAGTTTCTTTTCCTTTAAGGGAAAGAAAAAATTCCCTCAAATAGCCTTTGCATCTTATACACTGGTTTATACCACATACTTTTTTGTTCTTTCTGCTTCAGCTCTTCATTTTCTTCATGTTGTATTAGTTGCCAAAGGGGCGCTGACTCAAAGTACCAGAAATCTGTTGGCTTTTATAAAGGGTATTAATTTGGGATAAAAGCTTACAGTCCCAAGGCCCTGGAAAGTCCAACTCAAGGCACCTTTAGAGGTGTTTTCTTACCAAAATCAGCTGCCACGTGTTGAAGCAAGATGGTGGAAGATCTCTGCCTGGTCTCTCTGTCCCCTCCGGGCTTCCTCTTCCTCTTGAGCTCCATGGGCCCAGCCTCTTCAAGCTTCACGTGTAAGTGATCCTGTAGTCGTCTCTCTCCTGGCATAGGGCTTGTTTCTTTCTGGGCCTTCTGTATCAGTCTCCGCCAGTCTGATCTCTTCCCAATCTCAGCTGTAAGCTGTCAGGCAAAATGGCTTCTCTCTCCCTGGGGCCTCAGTTGTTTGAGCCTTCTCTTTTCTATCACATGGCAGGTTCAAAAATGGCAGAGCTCTCTCTTCCTGTGTGTCTTTGTGAGTGTCCCTTTATATCAGACCCAGCAAGGGGGCAGGGACTCAATGTGAGTCATGCCTTACTGATGTAGTCAAATAAAAAAGCCCTAAAGCAATCTTAACAGGTAATCTAATCAAAGGCCCTTCAACTGAATTTAATACAATCAAAGGGTATCACACCCTGAGGAACAGATTAATTAATAAACATAATCTTTCTCTTTCTGAGAGTCATAAAATAATCTCAAACTGCCACAAGTGTAGAATATTTTCCATGCCTTGTCTGCCACAGGACCTTTTCACATGCTGTTACTTCTGCCTGGGATGTTCTTTCCTCTGATTTTTCCTACTTAATTCACATCAATTCAAGTATCGCTTCCTTCAAGAGGCTTTTTCTCTGCTGAATGGGTCAAATGTCCCTATAATAGGTACTCATGGAAGAATATCTTTCTCCTTCAAGCTCTTTTTTGTGTTATCATGCATCCAACCTTACCAAAAATCAACTTTGCACACTTTTGACCTAGCATATTCATGCATTTTTAATAATAACAAAGACAGTAATAACAGCTAATCTCTATTGAGTGTTACTATGTGCCAAGCACTGTAATAAATACTTAAAATATATAAGCTCATTTTACCCTTGTAAGATGGGTATATTATAGTCCTTTTCAGATCAGAAAAAAATAGACCTTAGAGCATTTATGTAACTTCCAATAATCCACATGGCTAGAACAAGGTTCAATACAAAAGTTGGGCTGACAAAACACAATATTATGTTTTCTTTCAAGCGCCATACTTGTTTGCAGCAATTATTTATATTTATTTGTTAATTTATTCTCTTTTTAGCCCATTTTTATTCTTTTTTACTTTTTCCCACTTACCAGTCTATTTTTTAGAACTATCCATGTTCTTGGAGTACATGTAACTTATTGATTCTAACTGTAGTCACAATTTTATCCCCCAAAATATATTTATCATATTTTACTCATTGTGCCAGAGAAAGCTAATTCTTCTCCAATATCCATTCTCCCTTCTTCCTTTAGTAATAGTGGACAGCTGAGAACATGGTTGTCCAGCTGGAGGCTACATTTCCCAGAGCTTCTTGGAGCCAGCTGTGGCCATGTGACTGCAGGTTCTGGTTAATAAGATATGATGAGTAGTACATTGTCAAATGGCTGGGTTGTGCTCTTAAGTAAAAGAGATCTACCCTCCTCTGTTCCTTTCCTCTCTGCTCACTAGCTGGTTAGCCAACAAGGTACTGTATGTGTTGGGATGGAAGAGAAACAAAAATAGAAGGAATGTGGGTCACAGACATATTAGCCTTGGACTGCTGAAACTCAGATGTCTGTTACATGGAGATATATATATTTCTGTCTTGTTTAAGCCACTATTACTTTGGCTTTTCTTAGAGCAGTTCTATGGTATGCAAACCAATACATTTACCCATTCCTCCGTTGGGGGACATTGAGTTTTCTCTAACTCCCCATCACCACCCTAAGAATGCTGTAATAATGTCTTCACACATTCCCCTTATGGAGCTATACGAGACTTTATCAGAGCTAGGTACCCATAGTAGGAGTTATGGGTCAAGTCTCATAAGAATACTTAATTTGACTAAAAAGTGCCAGATTACTTTGCAGGATAACCCATATTCTTAATCATTAGCCTGGGTTTTCTCCCTCTGAAACTGTATTTCTTTCCATTTACGACTTTAATGATTCCAACCCCCTCACTTGGTTTAAGTATAAATTCCTTCAAGGGGTAACAGAAGAGGGTAAAGTTTGTGGGAAAACATGAAGAACTGTCAGTCTTCTAAACTCAGTTGGTCAGTAGGAACATGTTCTGCAGTAACCTGGACTTCAGGTATGCACTTTATAATGAAAGAATATACAATATACAATTTATGGGTCAGACCAGATTAATTTTATAATTCTATCCAATAGCTGGGCTCCCCCTCACCAAGGCCGATCTGGCTGCTGCCCCCTGCTGGATATCTGACCTGCCAAAGCAGTGCTCAGTATTGAGCCCTGATATGGTTCCATCTCTCTAGGTTACCAGCCAGTCATTTGGTGGCAGGACAATTGCGTTGTTCTCTTTTTACCTCAGAGAAGGAAGTGATTCATCCTAATCAGAAATGTCATCTATCCCAGATTTGGGTTTGCAACTCTGCTAACAGGAGTTATGTAAACACCATTATCTGAATGCTTACTAAATGTCTAATTCAATATTTGTGAGCCTACGTAATCTCACCTCAAAATAAGGGACATATTTGATGGCAAAGAAGGTGAGAAATTGGGCACATGATTACAGGTCCCACCAGTCCTGCTGTATACTACTGCATCAGAAGAAGCTAATCTACAATGAAATGATGGCTAAGCTGCCAGCTTGAGGAAAACAGGCTTTGGTATTGGATTTCTATTTTCCAGAATGTAGCAGAGCACTGAGCTAATGGTAAGTATATAGTGCTCTGGCCATGAACCCAGGAGTCAAGGGGTAGAAGTTGTCTAATTCACCATTTCTCTCAGCAACCCACTATGGAAGTAGTTCTTTCTACCTCAAAACCTTAGGATCTTCTCACTTGGACACCCTAATCCCCAGAGAAGGAATGCTTCCATCAGAAGACATAGTAAGTATTTCATTGAGCCTGAAATGGCAACTACCCTGGTGCTTTGAAGCAACTCAGTTAGATCAGTTATTGTAGTAGTTTGGTATTATTTATGAATTCCAAAAATAGATATTGGATTATGTTTGTAAACTGGCCTATTTACACATTAGATTGTATTGGATTCAGAGGTTTCACTTTTACTTGATTAAATAACAATTAAGGCTTTGATTGGGCCACATCAGTAGGACGTTGAGTCCCCACCCCCTTGGCGGGGACTCACAGATAAAAACTACATGGCAGAGCAGAGGAGTTAGTTTTGGTGCTGGAGTTTTGGGTTCTGGAGCCCGGGAAGTAAGGACACAGAGGAGCAGAGAGAAGGCTCAATTAGACATGGCAGAGGCCCCGGTAAGAGAGATGAGCCATTTGCCTGATAGCCTGATAGTTCACCTGATAGTCTACAGCTGGCCTTGTGGAGCAAGCAGAGCAGCTGAGCCCAGAGAGAAATGAGCCCCTGGAAGAGAGGAACCCAGGAAGATGAACCCTTGCAGATGTTGGTGGCCATGTTTCTCAACACGTGGCAACAGACTTTGGTGAGGGAAGTAACTTAGGCTTTATGGCCTGGTAACTGTAAGTTTCTACCCCAAATAAATACCCTTTATAAAAACCAACCGATTTCTGGTATTTTGCATCAGCACCCCTTTGGCTGACTAATACAGGGATCAAATGAGACCACACAAAGTGAGGGAACCTGGAATGGATCCTTAAGTGGGGAGAGAGCTGAATATCACTGATGGCCTTAGGACCAAATGCAGTTGTGGAAACTGTGGTTTATGTTGCTACTCCTGGTATATTAAGTAGAGATGGGCAGGTCACCACCTTGAAGACTAACAGATAGAGCTGATTTAATGTAGGCATGAATGGGTATGTGCAGGGTAAGGAGTGGACTATGTCAAACCCCTCTTACCTTGGCCTCCCCTCTGCTTCCAGCCATGGCAGCATTGAACAGTTCTATGTGAATTTCAACTCATACTGCATTCTCAGCCTCTTGTCTCAAGTGCATACATACTGTTTCTGTCTGGGGTTTCTCTGGTAGCATGGTGTGGGATGTTGGTGGGGTAGGGTGTTACTTGGTAAGCAGGTATATTAGTCAACCAAAGGGGTGCTGATGCAAAGTACCAGAAATCTGTTGGCTTTTATAAAGGATATTTATTTGGGGTAGAAGCTTACAGTTACAAGGCCCTAAAGAATCCAACTCAAGGTACTATAAGAGGTATTTCTCTTCAAATGTCTGTTGCCATGTGTTGAAGCAAGATGGTGGGCAATGTCTACGAGGCTTCAGCCTT
The DNA here is from genome assembly GCA_029593785.1 of Cabassous unicinctus. NCBI lineage: Eukaryota > Metazoa > Chordata > Mammalia > Cingulata > Chlamyphoridae > Cabassous > Cabassous unicinctus. Next base: position 30,551 of record JAQZBX010009539.1, on the reverse strand, counting down.
CCTCTTTCCTCTTAAGGCTCCGTAGGCCCAGCTTCTTTCGATCTCAGCTGTAGGCTGGAGGGCTCATTTCTTTCCAGGCCTTCTTAGCTGTTCAGGGCTCTGGTCTCTTCATCTGCAAACTATCAGGTGAATGGCTCATCTTTCTCCAGGGCTCCAGGATCAAGTTCTCTCCTCTGTTGTGTCTATGGACTTTCTCTATTCCTGTATATCTTCTTCTGTGTTTTTGATTGAGTGTCTGTTTATATAGCCTACCAAGGGGGTTGGGACTCAACCCTGCACACCCTAATGACATGGTTGAATCAAAGCCATAATCTTGAGTTAATCAAATAAATGTAAAGCCTTTGAATTTAAATCAGCCAAAGGGTATCATGCCCAGAGGAACAGACCAGTTTACAAACATAATCAATATCTCTTTTTGGAATTCATAAATAATATCAAACTGCCACAGCAGGTATGTGTAGCCCAGATGGGCAGAGGAGCTAACCACTGGAACATACCTCAAATAATGGAGGGCAGAAAGTAATGTACACCTGCTTTTCCCTTTCAATCCTTAAGTAGAAAATTTGAAAGATAGTCTGTAACCTTCTTAGGAAATACAGACAAAATTGAGCCCCAGGTACTCACTGTAGTGATCATCTTGATTATATGACCATGCATGGGCTTTTGCTCTTTCTGTTTGACTCTCCCCATTCCTTCACTCCAATTTTCTGGGATCATTTTCAGCATAGAGTTTCTTTTGGAGGGAACTCAGGCTAAGTAATGAAAGTGTATATAGTGAAGGGCCCAAACAGCCCTTATCCCTGTTTTGTTGTTTATTTACTTGGTAATTGATTACCATGTGTATGCCCCAACTAGAATGGAAGTATCCCACCAGTATATCTAATGACTGTTTTCCCAGTGACTATAATATTATCTGTACATAGAAGGTGACCAGTTCATATTTGTTGAATGAAAGAAGTAATTCTTAGCATGGATCTAATAACACTCTAGGGAGGGAAGGCCTAAATAGTGAAGCTGGGAAGATGAAGTCTTAGTCTGGCATGAAAATGACATGAGTCTTGATTTTCTCTAGAGGGGACCAAGATAGTAGCCAGAGTCAGATCTGATGGATGCAAATGGGCCAGATGGAGAGGGTCAAGGGATTGCTCAGACAGGAATTGTATGGAAGGACCATTGAAAATCAGATTAGGCAATGGATACCTCAGAGAACATTTGTGTGGACTGAACCACCTGCCCCCATGCTTGGTGAAAAGTCAATCTCAGAATTTAGACCCAACTCCAGTGATTGGGAAAGGGCAAGAATTGGCTGGGATTAATGTTCTGCTGCCCTTGGAAAAATTGCTCTTTCCTTTGTCTCAGTTTCCTCTTCTGTGAAACTGGGAATTGATGAAAATTAGACAGATTAGATTTGCTTTTAGAAAGGTACCTGGCACATAGTAAGTCATACATAAGAGTTTGTTAAATTAAATAAAATAAATATCATACCCGTGATCTATGGACCGGTATTTGACCCCAAGGGCAATGC
>JAQZBX010009539.1:0-28926 GCA_029593785.1 Cabassous unicinctus | reverse complement strand
ATATTTCTGGTAAGTTTGCATTGGGAAGCTAACTGGTTCACACTTAACCTCCTTAGGGGATGTTTCCTCCCCTTCAGGGGATCAGCATTTCCAAGTCATCATTAGAAGTATTAATACTGGAAGCTATAGAGAAGAGGATAAACTCCTTACTAATCTGATCATGAAGCTTCTGTGCCTCATGCCTGCAATGTCGCACACAGAGCCCTACTTGCAAATGGGTTCTAATCACTGAGCAATGGGCTGGCTGCTTCTGGCTGAGCCTTCCTGGAATGAGAAAGTCATGCTGAGAGAGAATTTTCAAATGTATTAGTGGCCTGGATTATGACTCAGATGGAGGTTATCAAATAGATCTCTTTAGGAGTATGCAAGTCTCCAACATCTTGGCCTCCTGCCTAAAGGCTCTTTTTTTTTCTCCACAACAAATAGGATTTGACTTTACCATGAAGTTTCACTCCAGTGCTTCCCCAAGGCGATTCAGTAGTTATAAAAAGCTTCTGTGAGAACTCTCCTATAATAAAACTTGTAAGACGTTCTGAGGTTTTACACATGAAAAGAGGCAGTCCCTGTTTCTCCCACATCCAAGGCTCATCTCCATTGCTGAGGCCATATTTGAGCCCCACTTCAAGATTTCCCACAGTGGTCTACCATTTACCTCTTAGTGAGGCCAATTTCCTTCTCTTATCTCCAAATCCTTCCATCACTACTGTATTAGAACATACGAACATGTCCTTCTCTTTATCACCTTTTTATTCCCAGCTCCTGTACATCTTTCCAGCCTTGACTCTCACCAACCCTACCTGTGGCCATTCCTTTCCCTGCCCCTCCAGCCATGACATCTACTTGAGGGTTGTCTGAAATTTACATGGCATGATACCCCCTCACTTTTGTGCTGTTGCACATGCTGCTCCCTCTCCTGGATGTTGTTCTTTCTTCCATTCCCCCATCTCTTATGCTGAGCTCATTCCTATTAATCACTTAAAGAGTCACCTCAAGTGGAAATTATTCCCTAACAAAAAGTGGGCACAAAACACTCTGGCTGTCCTAACAATGTTGAGGTGAGCAGGGATGGGAAGGAAGATAAATACAGGGTATTTAAAAAGTGTGGCCTTGATGTTCTGGGACTTTCTGGTTTCCTGAAAACATGAATCACAGAATCATTAGGTAGCAATGGTCCTCACAGGCCATCTTTCCTCTTTCCTTATTGCGCAAGCCCTATTACAGCAAGCTGCACTGATATTAAGTTAGGCCCGATATACGTCACCTCATCCTGCATCAAAAATCCATATGCATTTACCAGATCATTGAAACACTTTGCCCCCTGTTATTAATTATAGCATTGCCACATTTTCATATGCTGGTGTGACATGACAATTTATTGATTTATTAATTTTTGTTCGTTCTCCCTATAATATCTCATCAGCTGTTTTGAATCAAATAACTATACTTTAAGTGTTTCTTTACATAAAAGGATTTTTATGGAAAATAACTGAAGCTTCTTTAAGCCCTCACTGGATGAAGTTGAAGGTTCCAGGAGTGTTAGGAACTTAACACTGCCACCTAACTCTGTATCAGTGTCTGGGGAAGATGCAAAACTCCAGCAGTGAATTGATGCTGAAGTACAGATGGTGGCTAAACCTCAAGAGCAGAGCTTTTGCACTTAGCAAAGGTTCCCCAGCTGCAGAATCCCATGGAAGGAGGAGAATCAGAGGACATGCAAGCACCGTTTGAGTGATGAGCAGTAACAGGTGTGAATGAAGTGACCAGGGACTGGATGGGCTTTCTCCAGTGCTTTGATGATGCACATCTTTGCACAGTCAAATGGGGACTGAAGTGAAAATTTTCACAAAACTATTGCGCTGAAGATTTAGAGTTGATCTTATGTTAGTAAGAAAAGAAAAGAAAAAAGAAAAAGAGAGAGGGAGGAAGAGAAGAAGGGAGAACATGAATTTTTTTTAAGCCAGAGTTTGTGGGTTAAGGTTCAATCATACTACACATGCACCTAGAAACTCTCATCTGAGAAATGTAGCACCTAACGTTTGCTAGAGAAAATGAGTTAATAAATGTAAAAAAGCTTTCTCTATCCAAAAGACAATGCATCATGTTAAAAACAGTGTAGTCTTTGGAGTTAGGCAGTGTGGGATCTAACTCAGTTACTATTAAGTAACTCAGTTACTATTTACTACTAAGAAAGTTACTAAATTTCTATGAGCCTTGGTTTCTTCATTCATAATACGAAGGTGATAGCAAATGTAATACAATTCTCATTATTTGCAAAGTACCATTCTATGTGCTTTACCTTCTTAATTATACAATTCTCATGCAACCTACAGGTAAATATGATAATAGATGAGTAAACTGAGGCACAGGGAGGTTAAATTACTCACCTAGCATTATAGCTACTGAGTTGTAGAGGCAGGATTCAACTCTAGGCAGCCTGTCTCCAAAATCTAGGATCTTCGCTACTACAACAGTCACCGACTGAGGTCCTCAATCAGGGGCAATTTTACTGGAGCAAGAAATGAAAGCCAACTGATGTGCTGCAGTGTGTAGTGAAAGGGGATGAGGGAGGAATGAAATAAGGTAGAGATGCGTGGTCCTATAGGGCTTTGGAGGTCACGATAAGGAAAAGCTCACCTGAGCTGTTGATCCCATGCCATGTTCTTAGGTTTGTTTTTCTTTTTTAGTACGCAGTAATAAGATGGAAGCAGTGTTTTAAAAACATTACTCTCTAATTTTCCTTTGTAGGATAGATTGGAGCACGATGAAAGAACCAGACTGTGGACCAAAGCTATAATCTTAGAATCAGAATTTCCCAGTGTCCCTGGAAATGTAAACAGGAGCAGCATGTTGCAAGTGAAATAAAAAAGGTTCAGGGGAAGAATGCAGAGTGTGGGTGGGGGTGGGGAGGACTTGGCCCAATTCACTTGCCACTCATTCACAAGATTATTAAATCCATATTTGAACTGACTATCATGGCGTACAGGATTTCATAATCTAGAGGAGGGAGAGAAAACAGCAAACAAGCAATGTCAACGAATGTGATAAATGCTGTGATGAGGAACCCATGTGATGTGAACAAACAAGACTGGATTTTAGCTTGGACTCAGGGAAAAGGGTCAGTTAGGAAAGGCTCCCAACTCCCGACCTAAGTTCTGAAGACTGAGTCTGGGTATTCAGGTCTTTTTCTTTCCAGACAATGTATTAGACCTTCTTACAAGAATAGGGTGACTTCTGTTTCAAGCAGAAAATGCTCCTCTTCGTCATTATTTAATGACAAATGTAAACCAAAGAAGTTTAGAGGCAGATGAACATTAGCCTGAGTCTGAGCTCTTTAGTAGTGCACATTCTAAACATCTGAACAATTACTTTCTTTTCTGCTGTCTCCTAAACAAACACTGATATTCAGCAGGTATGCACTGGTATTGAACTACTCCATACTAACTGGTAAATAGGGGCTATCCTGAGTCCCTGAGTGTCGCCCCCATCATTGCCCTGAGGTCTTGGCACCTCACCACAGATGCATCTGAGAACTCCCCTGTAGCTAAAGGGTTAAAGCCTGGCCCAACAGCAGCCTCCAGAACCCAGCTCCAGTACTCCTGCAGGTGTTCATTTTAATTGGTTGGTGCCACACTGGTTGTTAAAATATTTTAAATATCACCTTATAGGTCACCAAGTTTATCCAACTTCTGAAAAAGCAACTGCAGGGATAATCTATTGACAAGTATAATAATGAAGCACAATGAGATAATCCTAGTGTATTGAAAATCAAATTTGCAGTTAGAAAAAGTCAATATAGAATCATGTCATGAGCCAAAGGCATACAAGGGTCATGTTCAAACTACCAAGGACAGGCAGCTAGGTTTGAGACAATGAATATTTTAAGTTCAGCAACTCAAATGGTTTAATTGAAATGACCAAATAGAATAAATACCTTTCATCATCAGAAACTTTTATTTACTGTAGCAGTTCACATGCATACATGTTGAAGGACATTTTGGCTTAGTATTTAATAACTAGTCGAATGTTCACTGAGTTTTTGTGAATTTAGGTGCATTTGGCATTTGAAGGAGATAATTACAGAGACTTACAATTGGGGCATTTCCATCACGGATTTCTTGGCATAATTAAGGATAGTGATGACATATAGAAGATGTGGAGGTAATAAGATGAGACACACAGAGAAGGTAAAGAAGACTTCAAGCCATACAATAATGCCTTCAGACTCTTGGATAAGTTTAATAGATAATATTGCTTCAGGCATATTATTTATGAAACATAAAAAGAAATGCATAACAAGTATCCCAGAAATGAAGAAAATGCAACAATAATACATACAAATAGAGAAATAAATCGATGAATGAATGTTCTAAGATCCACATTTGTTTAAATGGAGTCTACACGAGTACTGGAAGGAGGGCAGGTAGAGCAGGGTGTGAAAAGAATCCTCCTCTCCGCACACCAATTTCTGAGAGTGGGGTCCCACGGAAAGGGAGTAGATGGACTAGTTAAAAGAAGGTATGACATTCAGACCTCAAAGTAGACATAGTTCCATGAAGAGCTACTGAGATCCTACTATGTGCTAGGCACTCTGATTAGCAGTGAGTAATACCAAGCATGATCTTGTCCTTCAAGGAGCAACAATTCAGTGGAGCAGAGATACACAAATCCTTATATACAAATGAAGCTTTAATACAAGAGAGAGCTATGGGGCACACAGAAGTGGGTCATTAATTTTGACTGAAAAGTACTAGGCAAAGGGATATTTTGAGTTAGATGGGGACAAACGAGAAGGGGTCTTATTAAGCAGAGAAGGCAATGAATCATTTACTTGGAACGGTGGTGAATTAACCAATTATATATAACCTATACAAACTAGGGAAGGAGTTATGTTTTTCACATCATGAGAAACAAATCAAGGTGAATTTCAGAGAACTTCTATGATATGTTAAGAGAAAGTGCCACTTTGGCCATAGTCCCTAATCCAGACATGTGCCTGGCAACACTACTGGTGTATCCATTTTCGGAGTGTCCTCTTCCCTTTGGAAGTACACAGTGGAAAATGGTATCCATGGCATTGGGTAGGCAAATAGTGGGGTAAGATGGAATAGCAACCTCTTCATAGGGGAGAAATGGGGACGGAAGAAGGAAATTGGGAGAGAGACAGCTAGACTCTGGAACCAGAGGAAGCTTAGACTGCACTCTCTAATAGGTAGCCACTAACCACATGTGGCTCTTTAAAATTTTAATTAAAATAGAACGAAATTAAAAAGTCAGGCCCCCAATCACATTAACCCCATTTCAAGTGCTTAGTAGCCACAGTGGCTAGTGGCTACCATATTGGACAGTGAAGGCAGAGAACATTTCCATCATCACAGAAAGTTCTATTGGACAATGCTGGCTTAAACCAATGAGTGAAAGAGAAAAGAGTTAATAAAGGGATAAGGAGGGGAAAAAATAAAAGAACAAGAAACAACAAAACTTGGAAATCCTGAAAAAAATATATATAATTAGGTCTTGAGCATGGAGAGAAACGACTGAAGATCTTTTTTCCTCCTTCTATAAACTACTCTCAAAGGAAAGATGAGACAAAGGCATATGACCTGCCATGGTGTGTCCATTCTGCACCATAGCAGGGATGCACAAATGACAAAAGCAGTTGCTAATGTGGCTGATCTCATTTTCTCCCCACGCTGAATGAACTAAGTGCTGCTGGTTCCTGGCTGTGTGGTCTCAGTCAGATCACTTAAACTCTCTGAGTTTACTTCATTTGTGAACTTGTGCTAATAACCTCACTGCTAGCAATGGTTTAACAATCAAATGAGATAGTGCTCATGAAAGTTCATTATAAACTTCATAGTTCCATGTAAAGGTTATTAAAACTACTCATTCTGACCTATTTGTTATTCTTTTGCAACTTTACTAACTTCTTCTTTCTCAGTAGATTATAAGGGAATTTGGAGGATAAAATGCATTATAAATGGTATGGTCTTGTACAAAATTATGACTTTCACTTTTCTGACATCTCTTACTTTTTTATGTTTCCTAACCACATCTCTCTTACTAGATTATACAGCATTCAAATGCAGAAACTCTTTCTAAGATAGTCTATATTTCCAACAAGGCCAGGTCAATACTTTGTAGAACAGTCATTGGAACCATTTAATGACCCATTTAGTCAATCATTTCAGGGGTTACCAAGGAAAAAGTCAGAGATGGAGATTATAGTGTAGCATAATTATTAGGAAGTTCTCATGGAATTGACACCTAGGAAAGGAAAAGAGAGGAAACCTGCATAGACAGAAAGCTAAGCTGAGAAGCAATACAGTCCCATCTAAGTCATCAGCCAACCCCAAGAGCTGGAATGAGTTCTCAGATTTGGGTTTAGGGGCCTTTATATCCCTGTGTTGGTCAGTCTTGGATTGCAGCCTGACCCTTCATGTGGGGTGATCTTAGTTCAGCGGTTGTTTGCAAACAAGACAATTCCCAAGAGGGCTGGCAGCTGAGGACAAGCCTCTGGCAGTATTCCCAGCAGATGGGGGATTAGTCCTTCATTTCAGAAGGGGGAATCTGGGTGGTGCATTGGAGCATGACCCCAAAGGGAGAAGCAGAGGAGAGGAATGCATAAAGAAGAATGAGAGACTGCATTCAGAGAGGATGGAGGAAAATTGGAAGTAAGAATTGTCCGGGATGCCAGAGGAAGTGAAGGCTCCAAGAAGAGCAAGTGGCCAAAGGCATGAAATGAAAAAGAGGTCAGTAAGGTAAGGATTGGAAAGTGTCCGTTAGGCGACATTAATTGTTGACTTCAGCAATAACAGATGCAGCAGAAGGAGGGGTATGGAAACTAGATGGTATCATATAGATACTAACTGTATACTTTTAAAATGAGATTAACAGTGAGAAGAAGAGAAATGGGATGGTAACTAGAGGCATGCATAGGATTAAAGAAGATTTTATTTTATTGTTGTGTATGTTGCTGCTTTGAGCATGAAAGATTTGAGCATTTTTTACTGGCTAAAGGAAAAAAAAGTCATTTGAAATAGGTAAGTCGAGGGTAAGGGGAGTAGAAGTTGGAGGTGGAATGGGGAATGGGTCAAAATTAATGTAAGCAGGATCTGCAGCAGGATATGGAATCCAGAACAGATAAATCTCGTTCCCTGACAAAGGATCTGAGAAGAAAAGTATGGGTACAGATAAAGAAGAATTTGTAAGGGCTGGGGAGGGAAGGAAATTGGGCATAGTCCCTGACTGATAATCATGTATTATCTGAGAATGAGGTGGTGAGGTACTCAACACCAGTAGGCTGTGAAGTGGTGGAATTGATTGATAGATTGAATATAAGCAGGACACATTTTATATCTTTTTAATAAAACTTCCCCCAACCAGCTTGATTTCTTAGTAAGAACCAAGAATGATGATTCACTCTGGGAGGCCAACTAGTTCAAGAAGAGAAGAAATGCACCTCAGAGTTTGTAAAGAAAGATCAGCACGCAGAACGGGTCTCTCTAGGGTGGGCAAAGAGGACTGGGAGTCGGCTGATCTACTAAGGATGGCCATTTCCACAACTGACCATTTCACTGCCTCTGAATCTCTTTTCACCCGAGGATAACCGTCACTTTTCGAAATGGAAGACATGCATGGATAGACTCTGCCGGTGTCCATTATTTTATACATAGAAACATGGCCAACAAGTTGGGCCTGTATCTTATCAGGTCTTCCCAATCCCCCCGATCCACCCCCCCTGCCATTCTCAAATTTGCAGAAAAGTATTTTATTTCTCCATTTAAAGAAGGGATGGAGGGAGGAGAGAAAGGGATGATATAGAGAGAAAAGTGATGAAGAAAAGGGACAGAAGGGAGAGGTGGGAGAAAGGGAGGGGAGCTAGGGACAGAAGGCAGGAAACAAGCAACAGTTAGAGATAACAGAAGGCTACAGCCTAACATTAAAGCCACCTGCCTCCGTTCCACTTTCACACATGGCCACGTCGTCTCCATCCCTTACCTGCCCAGCCCTGCCCCTGCAGCCACCAACACACACAGTCTTAACATTGTACCTTGAAGGAGGAATATTGTTACAATTCCTGGCAACAGATCATTTGTGTGCTTTCCCTTCTCAGTCATTTAAAATCCTTAGATTTCCCCCAATTTCTGGTGATATTAAAGTAATAGACTGAATGGTAAAATGAATAAAAATGTCAAAACATTTTATAAAGTTACAATTTCAGGCCTTTCCGTATTGTATTAATAGAAGACTCGGAGTATAACTTTGACATTTGCCCTGAAATTTAAATAAAAATGAACAATTCTTTTTAAAAATATGACAAATGAAAAAGATAAAACAATTCTTAATTGTTGTTCTCAATCGTTCTTTTTTTCTACCAGCCAAAGACAAGTTACTTAAAATAAAGCCATAGACTTTGAAACCTTTATATTTAATCCAGGAGCATATCTGTGACATCAAAAGCTGAATACTTTCTTTCAAGGTATCAGTGTTGGTTATTTTATTTTTAACCACTTGCATGTACTTTAGATTTCCTTGTATACAGATACATTTATTTCCACAAGGATAAGCATCTGGTTTCTTATTCCACCCATACTGTAAATGACAGCAGGGGATTGGAAAGGAAACTTGAAAAACACCCTTAAGAGATTCTGTTCCTTTTCAACTTGGAGTACACTGTTGACCTTTATAGTGTAAGCCTAATGGGTGGTGTTTGCCTTCAGACTCAGGCAGTCTCCTAGGAAGAGTTTCCTGCTGGTTGGAAAGAAAATGAAATATACCCTCTGTGCCTAATTCTGCTATTTATAGCACAGCTTTAAACCTTGTGTTACCACAAATCACTTGCATTTTTATTTTTAACTTCTAAAGGATTCCAATTGTGACTACTTCAGGACAGGCTGGAAAAGTGTGATGGTTGAACTAGAAAACCACTGTATGACAGGTATATTAACCAGAACAACGGGGCAAGAGAAGGATGAATGTGAATAATTTCAAAATTGCGGAAAGCCACTAAATGGATATGGTGGCATCTGCCTTTTTGAATCTTTGAGCCTTTGTTTGTCCCTTCCTCCATTAAAATATTAATAATTTTGTTGTTGTTTTTTCCACAAATAAGATGCCCAGGAAGATGTGTTTAAAATAAGAACAAAGAGGATATAATAAAATAGCAACTACAAGAGCAGCCTATTTAGACCCTGCTTCTTTAGCTGCAAAAAACCAAACATGTGAACCTTGCTGACTAGCCTTGCTCATTCATTCATCCATTCCACAGATATTTATTCAATGAACTCTGCCTTCACTTAGCCTCACATTCTGGTGGGGAAGATGGAAAGCAAATCAATAAAATATTAATATATGATATAATCATATAGACATACCTGATTTATTTTTGTATCATTTGCTGCAACTAACACACTTATTTTGCATGTTTTAATATTACCCTTTATTTATTATTATATAAGAAGTCTCATGCTACATAAGATGTAGTCATTTATCTCAGATCGTATAGTATAATGGCTCAACTCAGGCTCTGGGGTCAGACAGCCTGGGTTTGAGTCCTGACTCCACCAATTAGTGGCTATGTTTTCTTGGGCAAGTTATTTAACCTTTCTGTACCTTGGCTTCCTCATGTGTAATATAGGATAACAAATGAGTCTTTAATGAAGATTGAATAAGTTAATTCATTAAGAGAATTAACTCTTGTTAGAAGATTCTATGGCACATTGTAAGAATTCAGCAAAAGTTAGCTGCTCATTTTCTTATAGTACCAGTGGGAAACTGAGACATCAAAAAGTAAAATGGCAGAGTGGGTATAGCTCAGTGGTTGAGCACCTGCTTCGTATGTATGAGGTCCTGAGTTCAATCCCTGGTACATTCTAAAAAGAAAAAGAAAGTAAAATGGTTTGCCCCATGAAAAACAATTAGTCAATGACAAAATGGAGAAGAAAACCCAGATGTCCTAATCCTAAGGACAATGTTCTTTTCTCTTCACCATAGTACATTATTCATGGTTCCCTATCAGGAAACACAGATTCACTCCTGTTTAGTGAAGAGTCTGGTTTGTAATGACTTTGTGGGTTAGATTTTAATTTTCATTTTATCAAGATCAGCTTAAGGTATATGAAGGCAAGTATTTACTTTCACCACTAAAATAAATCTATCAGAATATAGTTTTGCCTTCCTGCCTTCTGTCCTTCCTTCTTTTGCACATTTATAAAGCACCAGCTGTATAAAGAGACACAGGCCTGGTACCATGGATACAGGTAGGGTGCTGTTCTTGACTGTAAGGGCTTAAACGATGAGGAGGAGGTACGATATAAACATGTAATCATAGCTCAGGGTTATGAGAATGCTCAGGCAGCTATAGGAGGATAGAAGAACTGGCACTGTGTCTAACTTGGGAGGCAAAGCGGGTTACCAATAGGAACATGCTGTGAATTTCATGGGCCCTTGGCACTTTTGCTTTAATGGACCACTTCCTTCATATAAAAAGTATAAAAATTTATACCTACGATTGCACTGGTATAATATGATGCATGTCAGGGTTCTCCAGGTAAAGGATGTGTGTGAGTGTGTGTGTGTGTGTGTAATTTAAGAAATTTATTTTAAGGAATTAGCTTATAACTGTGAGAGCTGGCAAGTCCTAAAATCCTTAGGAGAGGCCAACAGGCTGGAAACTTGAAGAAGAGTTGACATTGTAGTCTTGAGGCAGAATTTCTTCTGGAAACCTCAGTACTAGCTCTTAAGATCTTCAATTGTTAAATGAGATCAATTGATAATGTGATTGGATGAGATCCACTCACATTATGGAAGGTGATCTCTTTTACTTAAAATCAACTGATTGTAGATACTAATCACCTTCACAGCAACATCTAGGCCAGCATTTGACCAAACAAATATCATAACCTAGCCAAGATGACACATAAAATTAACCATCGTATATGAGTATATTAATATTAACTTAATATTAAGATTACATATTAAAACATTTTCCTTGACCTAGTTCATTTTTTTCTGATTTTAAAAGAAATTAAAACATTTAGCACTGTGATTCCTGTGCCTGAAGGATAAGTCAGCACTAGCTATCAAAGGAGTGAGTGAACTGAATAGAATTTTGAAGGATGAGTAGTCATTTAGAGCAGGAGTTTCTGAAATATTCTAGAACAAGCAAATTACCTAGGGGTCTTGTTAAATTGCAGATTCAGTAGGTCTGAGATGTTGTATATCTAAAAGTTCCCAGGTGATGCTGATACAGGGACCACACTTTAAATAGTAAAGAAGTATAGCTGCATCATCTGATATGGTAGCTACTAGCCACATGTGGTTATTTAAATTATAATTTAGACTAATTAAAATGAAATAAAATTTTAAATTCAGCTCTTCAGTCACAGTAACCAGATTTCAAGTGTTCAGAAGGTACATGTGACTAGTGGCTACCTCATGGGCTATCAGAGACAGAGAACATTTCTATAATTACAGAAAGTTCTATTGGAAAACACTCATCTAAAGGGAGAATAGTGGGAAGGAAATGGAATTTTAGGCAGAGAAGAGGCCAGGTAGGATGGACCAGATAGGATGAGCCACATAATCAAAGGCTATCAAAGTCAAGTACAAAAACGTGGTTTTATGTAGCAAAGTACCATCATAGGCTTAAATAGGCTTAAAGGTGGATGGGGGTGGTTTGGCAGTGGATAGGGGTGATGGTGGTGCAAGGATGTAAGTGGGATAGATGGTGCTAGAGTGTGAGGGTGAACAGGTTTGGGGGTTGGGTTGGACTATCCATGGAACTGGGGAAAGGACTGGAGGAAGGAACAGGTGAATTCTGGGAAGGTGGAGGTCTGTGGTTGAGAATACAATTGTGGGAATGTTCTTTTAGCAAATATGGTAGGGGAGGGTCACTGGTGCTGGTTGTCAGTGATGGGAGATGTGTGGGGAAGGATATACCTGGTGCGTGCTTCTGTGGAATATGAATGTGTTCATCTCGTCATAGGGTATTATCTTAGTGGGTGGAGACCCACACAATAAGCAATAAAATATTAAACTCCCATCCTGGGGAGTTCTGCTTCATTCTCAAAGAGAGGGGCAAGACTCTCTCAACATAGGCAGTGCCAAATAAAAGACAACAGACCAAAATGCCAAGTCCTAAATATTAATGCATGTACTTATGACCCTTATTCTTATAAAATTGAAACTTAGCCAAATAATAACTATTGCCTAAGAATTCTCCCAAAAACCTTTTTGTTATTCAAATGTGGCCCTGCTCTAAGCCAAACTCAGCAAATATGCACAATCTTCCCACTGGCATGGGAAATGACTCCTGGGGTTGAGCCTCCCTGGCACTGAGGGATTAATACCAAGCACCAATCAGTGATGCATTTTGGAAGAAGATCTTGACGAAAAGGGGGAAATATTAAATACAAAAGAATTTTTACAGCTAAGAGATTTCAAAATAAGTCAGGAGTTCAATCCAGAGTACACTTATGCACGTCTCAGGCAGATCACATAACAGCCAAAGTAAACAAAACCTCAAATAAGGGTGCTCCTGAGGACTCTAGAACCATTCAGACACTATAAGCAAGGCACAGAACCCCTTGAAATCAGTCCCCTGTTGGTGGGCCTTACCTTGGAATATATGACAACCTATTTCCCCATTGTAACAGAGTTAGACTCATTTATGATTTCTCTGCATATGATTTTTCAACCCCTTTTATTTGACCTATAATTAGCACTATACTCATTAAATATATGTCTCAGAGACATAAATCTTCTGTCTGTGCATATGCTGGTTGAGCCCTGAATATCAGAAGAGTTGTGGCCAACACCTACTCTCCAGTTCACTGAACTCTCCCAGAACAATGAACAAAATGATGATGATGGACAACCCCCATCTCAAATAACAGAGTATCTATAGCTGCAAGCAAAACAGTTCCTTCCATCTGCCACATAACATCTAAGCCCTCTCTCAATCAGAAGCAGAGTGGACATCACCATCCCAAAATTCTCAAGACTGAGGAATGAACAAACATGGGGGGTGGGGGAATGCAACCATGGACAAAGTAAACTTATTAGTATTGTAGTAACGGAAGAATATGTAACATTGATATGAAGATAGTGGTTACCAGAGGTTCTGCGGGGAGAGGGAGGGAATAATAGGTGGATATATAGGGCATTTTAGGGCATTGGAGTTAAGTATAAACCACAATGTAAACTATAGACCTTGGGTAGTAGCAGTACTTCAATATTATTCATCAATTGTAACAAATGGAGATGAGATGGGAGGGGGAGGGTGTGAGGTATATGGGAATCCCTTATACTTTTGATGCAACTTTTCTGTAATCTAAAACCTATTTAAAAATAAAGTTTATCATATGAAAAAAGAATTATCCCCTTCATGTTCATGTCTGCACTTAACATTAACAATAAATGATAAAATAATAATAAAAAATAGAAGAGTAATCTCCATTTAATCTATTTCTCTACTTCACGTTAAACCATTACCACAGATTTGTTTCTTGTTATTGCTACTAAATATTCAATCCTAGAATTAAGTTGCCCATAGAGTACTCTTAGATGTCCCCTAGATGTAAGTTTAATCAGACTAAACTATTAGCAGCACTCAGGCTTCTACATAATACAGCATTGGTGTGGAGCAGATAGATGAAATCAAAGACAACCCATGAGTGCATGTGCATGCATGTGTACGTGTGTGTGTTTCTGTGTGTGTGTGTTTAAAGACTGACAGCTTCATCCTTTGCACTCTGCTTCAGAGAAGTTAAATGCCTTTTGTGAGGGAAGTGAGATGAATGGTTCATGTCAGCAATCTTTGTGACTTATCTTACTTGTTTCCCACATTTGTCCCACAGATGTGCTATGCTTATGAAGTACTTTTTTTGCTTGGTGACTCATTCGTTTAATTGCAACCCCTGTACTTTTTAAAGCTTTTAAAGTGAAACCTAAAGGAAAGTGCATTTGATGTAGTCAACACGTACAGAACATACCCAGGGCATTCATCCCTCTGGTTGCTCGTGCTCTAGGTGTTCATCCAAAGCTGGGACCAAACCATGCAGAACTCTCAGTCCACAACTCCTGGGAAGCACATCAAACAACAAAATGAACCCTTAAGGGTTGCTGGGGCTTCAGATTAGATTGGACATCTCCCTGTGCTGCTAATTGTCTTTGTGTTAAACATCCCAAGATGATGCAGTGTTATTTTTTTCTTCATATGGCTCATTAAATCCAGCAAAATAATGAAACCCAAAGGCCCTGTGCTTTACATAGTGTCAAGTGAGTCTGATTACTTTATAGCCCATCAGCTTTAAAGATTTCAAGTCAGGGTTGGTCCTGCCAGGGAAAAAACAAAAATTCAAAGACTCCAAAGGAGTATGATAACACACTTTGGCTGAAGACACGTGTGAACACAAAGAACACACTCTTTTCTTCCAGCTTAAAGTGCATCTGGCTAGAAACTTCTGTTGCAGCTCCTCCAATTTATCACAAAATACCTATGAAAAAACACAACAAGATGAAAATTCACACCTTCCAAAAATGAAGACTGATAGAAAACCTAAATCTGGAATTTCCAATTACTACCCAAATCTAGGTGCTCGATAAAATACACTTGTAGCTTCCCAAGCAACCTTTTATGAAACAGTAAAAGAAATAGAGTAGGAAGTTATCTGACCTTTTCCCCTAGTGTCTACACCCTACCAAACAGAAAAACAGGTAGGCATACTTCCACTTTCAGAGGCAGAGAATCTGACTTCTATCACCAATCTTTCTACATCCACTGCAGGAATGAAGTGGTACAAAAGAAGAGGAATGTCAAGTGGGTGTAAACACATGTGCTTGAATGGGAGGAGACTGGGAGGTAAGGAATTACATCATTGAGCATTTTCTTCCAAATCTAAGGTATTGCAAATATAGAAATCTGTAAATTTCCTTGTATTTACTGGTTTAGAATATTAGAGAACCAGAGATGAGGATAAGAGAAAAATCCTACCTCATTCCTGCAGCATTTCACTTGTGAATACCTACTAGATATTGGGATTTGTGAGGCAAGCGCTACATAAATACCATTGTTCAAGCTAACGTTGAAAAGAGGATGTGCCCAGACCCAAAGTGGATAATGAAGAGAGGGGAAAAAAAAACACATTTCCCCACTACTGGAAGTAACCCTGTATATCACTTTCTTCATTCCATGATTAACAAAGAAAAGGCAAAATAAGGATGCTTTAAAACTGCTGTATAAACAAGGAAAAGGAAACCTCAAGAAAAAGAATAAACTTATGAAAATGCTTTCAATATAAATTACAAGACATTTTTAGAAAATAAATTGACAATCTTTAATAAGAAAATGTAATGTCCTCCATTTAATAAAGAAGCTATGTCTAGGTGAAAGATGAGATGAAATGATGAAAAAAAAAAAAACAAAATATGGAATGATTGCAATAAAATGAAAAATAGAAAAATGGGATTGAAATAAACATCAGGAGAATTATAGAGTAGAATTTAAGTGTTTGAAGATCCAGTGAACATGTTAAAGAGTAACTTAAGCTGTCATACTAATTCACTGAAATATATATTCAGTGTAGAATAAATGCCAGGTACTGTTCTAAGCATTAGGGATATAGTAGTGCTTGCATGAAACTTGTATCATCATGGGGATACAGTCAATAAAAATTTCAGAAATTGCTAAGTATTACAAAGAAAATAAAACAGGGTAATGATATAGAGACCAATGGGGGAGGAGACTTTAGATAGGCTGATCACAGAAACCCCTCAGAAGTGACATCATAGTTGGTTTTCAGTGAAGAGGGGTGTATTAGTCAGCCAAAGCAGTGCTGATGCAAAATACCGGAAATCGGTTGGTCTTTATAAAGGGTGTTTATTTGGGGTAGAAGCTTACAGTTACCAGGCCATAAAGCATAAGTTTCTACTTTCACCAAAGTCTATTGCCATGTGTTGGAGCAAGACGGCTGCCAACGTTTGCCAGGGTTCAGGCTTCTTGGGTTCCTCTCTTCCCGGGGATCCATTTCTTTACAGGCTTACCTCCTCTTGTTCCTCCACAAGGTCAGCTGTGGACTATAAGGCTCTCTATGCTTTGCCTCTCTCCACAAGGCCAGCTGTGAACTGTCAGGCGAACCACTCGTCTCTTTTCCTGGGGCCTTCTCTCCTTCCTCATGACCAAGGTCCTCTGTGTACTTACTTCCACAGGCTCCAGCAATAAAACTCCACATCAGAACTCCAACATCAAAACTCCAACTCTGTCCTTTGCCATGTCTTTTATCTTTGATTCTCCACCCACCAAGGGGCGGGGCTCAACGCCCTACTGACGTGACCCAATCAAAGCCCTAATCATAATTTAATCATGCCCAGAAGAACAGACCAGTTTACACACATAATCCATATCTATTTTTGGAATTCATAACTATATCAAACTGCCACAAGGGGGAACAAGCCATGGGAGCATTTGCAGGAATTCCTAAACTAGGCCAAAAGATAATGAGTACAAAATCCTTTAAGAGAATAAACATGGCCATGTTCATATAATAAGAACATCACTTGAGATGGACAAAAGATAGAAAGCCAACTTAAAAATTACAGGAGACATTTTTCCCTGTATTGCTCAGCTATGGGTTATGACTCCAGAGCTATTGACTATGATTCAAATACTTGCTAGCAAGTAGAAGAGAGAGATCAAAACTTAGATGGATAAAAATGAACAGATTCTTGATGAAATAATTTAATCCTTAGATTAACTATGACTGAAGACTGACTCATCCTGGAACTGCCCAGATACTGGAGCTAATCAATATATTTTCATTTTTGATTCATTTAGTTTGGGTGTGGTATCAGTAATTTGCAACATAAAGATTCTGAATTTTTCTTTTGATATTTGATAGTCAAAGAAATATGTAATAGAATTATTTTAATTCAAAGAATAACCACTAGTAAAATCAAACAGGCATGTACTTTCCAGATCATAGGAAAAAATATAATCAAATAAAATACATTCCAATAACAAAAGCAAACAAATAATAAACATCCAGGAAAACATTAAATATAATGTGTAAAAACTTAAGGAAATCAAGATCATACCTACCAGTTTTGACAATAAAAGTGAATAGTTCAAATTATCCAGTTCAAGGATGAGGACTCTTTAGGGGAAAAAAAATCAAACAGTACGATGTTTACAAGAGATATGCCCCCCAAAATTGCACAAAACGGCTTTAAGAAAAGAGTCAGGAAATATTTTTTAGAGACAAGTAAGCTAAAAGACAATGGAGGTAGTTTGCTTATATTAAATTAGATTTTAAGTCAAAAATAAATGCTTTAAATGAGTCATATGGGTAATATTTTACTGATAAATGTGCCAGACCACAATGAAACTAACAACCATGAATTATTCAAATTGAAAAATAATAGATATCACTTGAATAATATATCTAAAGACATTAAAGTATTTTAGATTTTGTTTATTACAAACATATCTTTTCAGGAGTCTATTAAAAATATATCTATATTAGGTTTTTAAAAGCACAACAAAAAATTTTAAAACTCACACACTACAAGGTCTGTATTCTCTGATACAAAGAAATAATTTTAGAAATTAATAATAAAAGATTTAAACAAAACCCAATTAGATAATTAGAAATTAGAAAATGGAAAGTTCATAATTAGTTCTTAACTTGAAGAGGAAACAAAACAATATCCATACATAATTCAGAAAAGCATGATGCTGCAGATACTACAACTGAAGACTGAAAAATTGAAGTCAAAACTAGAAAATGTGCAGCCCAATGTGCCTCATAGATGAGTTAATAACAGCTAATTAGTCATAAATAATTTAATAACTTTTATGAAAAATCAATAAACTAGAGAAGTCTCTGACAAATGTATACTGGAAAAACAAATGAAATGCACAGAATTCGAAATGTGAGAGATTATTTAACCACATATGCAAGAAACCAAATATTTTTAGAATAAGTTATCATTCTAAATTGTTTCTAAATTGTTCCACTTAGATTCTAAAAAAATCTAAGTGAAACAATTTTGAGGAATATAAAACAATCAAAATAACAAACAATTTAAATTCTGAATTGATCTTTTAATTACTATGGATGAAAATTTTAAGTTACCAAAAAATTGCCTTCATGTAATTCCTTGACACCATAAGTTGTTTGTTTGTTTTACCATCATGCTCTTTCATACTATCAGAGTCAGAAAAGATGAGATATATAAAATTCCTGACAAAAATACTGACAAACTTAATGCAACAGTATATTTTGAAAAGTCTTCCACTATGATCATATATGTGTTAACCCTGGGAATATGAGGTTAGATTTAGTATCAAGAAATTAATATTAGGAAATCAATAAATTCAAAATGAAAAAATATAATCTCAAAAGATGCTAAAATTCATATGATCACAAAATCATATTACAAGACTATTTGAATAAAACTTAGTAAGTTAGGACTAGAAAATTCATTCAAAATTAATTTTAAACAGTTTTTTTTAAGCCAATAGCCCTCTTATTTTATTGAAAAATTAGTTCAGGGAACGTTATTTCTTCATTACGTTAAAAATATCTGCTTAAACAAATAGGCATCAAATATAAAATGATACATATTTCCATTAAAATCAGAAATAATAAAAAGATGTCCCAAGTAACTTGTATTATTATTCAGTGTTTCAATGGATTCTCTGTTTTAGAAACATGGGAGAGCAATTAAAAAGTATATCTGTGGGAAAGAGAATACAGGAGGATCATTCCTTGTGGGTTCTGTGATAACACATAGAAAATACAAGAAAATCAACCACAATATACATAAATAAGAAAGAGAATTCTGTAAACTGGACATTATAAGATACATAATAAAAAAAGTTTCCTGAGTGGCATTAGCAAAAATGGTGGAGAAAGGAATTCCAAAAGTCTATCCTTCCATAAAAACAATGAATAAACTGGCAAAAAAAAAACAACCCACAAAACCTATCAGAATTAACTTTTTCAGAGCTATGGAAACTAACCGAAAGCTTGCAGCAATGGGGAATGCTTAATCAAGAAAATGTTCTCATTAAGAACATAGAGCTTGGTGATGTTTTAACTTACCTTGGTCTCATCTTCCACTATTCAACTCAATTGTCTTCTTGAAGATAACAGATCACATTCTAGATGCAGGCACCAGTACCAGAGGGAGCAGTACAGATCTCATTTGCAAAGAGTTGTGGTTGTTTGTTTTGATCTGTCTGGTGGTCTCCTGGAGTACCAACTCAGAGGGATTACCTTTATCTCACTTAACAGAACTCTCACAGTGCTGAGGCAGCTACTCAGGAGGCATTTGTTAAAAATACTTTTTTTTTTTTTTGCAAATGTGTTAGTTGCAACTACCTGAAGTGATGGATAACAATTGGGGCCAACTGTTGCATAACCAAAAAGCCTGGAAAGAAAGGCTGGGAAATAAGAGGGAAAGTTATGCCTGTAAACACCTACATTAAAAAAAAAAAAAAAAAAAGATCTCAAATCAAAACCTGGACCTTTCATCTTAAGACACTGGAAAAGGGGAAGAAAACTAAACCCCAAGCAAGTTGAAGGAAGGAAAAAATAAAGATTTGAATGGCGATAAAATATAAAATTGAAAAACAATAGAGACAACAAAACCAACATTTGTTTCTTTGAAAAGATCCACGAAATCTACAAACTTTTAACTAGACTGATAAAAGAAAAGAGAGAGGACTAAAATCACTAAAATTAGGAATGAAAATGGGGCATCAATATTGATCTTAAAGGAAAAATAGGAGTATAAGAGCATACTATGAACAAGTATATGCCAACAAATTAGATAACCTTTTTGAAATGGACAAATTCCTAGAAATATGCAAAACTAATTCAGTAATAAATGGAAAATCTAAATCAGTAATCATAAACTCTCAGTAAACAAAAGTCCAGGACCAGATGGCTTTACTGGTGAATGCTAACAAACATTTAAAGAAAAATTAACATTAATCCTTCTCAAACTCATCCAAAAAAGTAGACAAGAAGGGAATACTCCTTAACTCAACTAGTGAGACCAGGATTACTCTGGTGCCAAAGGCAGAAAATGACATCACAAGGAAAGAAAACCACAGTCCAGTATCCTTTACAAATACAGATGCACACAAATCCTATAAAATACTATCATACTGAACTCAGTAGCAATGCAAGTTTGGGTCAACATTCAAAAATCAATCAATGTAATACAACATATTAATAGAATAAAAAACTATACTCATGACCATCTCAATAGATGCAGAAAAAGAAAAAGATGACAAAATCCACAATCTTTTATTATAAAAATACTCATAAAACTAGGAACAGAAGGTAAGTTCCTCAACCCCGTAAAGGGCATCTTGAAATCCATACAACTAACATCATATTTTACGATGAGCCAAATGAAAGACCAAAAGTTTTCCCCCTAAAATTAGGATCATTGCTCTTTTCTGCTTTGATTCAACATTGTACTGGAAATTCTAGCCTGCACAATTAGGAAAGAAAAAGAAATAAAAACATCCATATTGGAGAGGAAATAAGTAAAACTATCTGTATTCTCAGATGATATAATCTTACATACAGAAAACTAAATAATCCACACTCACAAAAAAGTATTAGAACTAATAAATGAGTTCAGCAAAGTTGCATGATACAAGATCAATATGCAAAAAGCAGTTATATTTCCATATACGAGCAAATAACCCAAAAATGAAATTAAGAAAACAATGCCACTTACAGCAGAATAAAAATAATAAAATGCTTAGGAGTAAATTCATCTAAGGAGATGAAAGACATATACCGAAAGCTACAAAACATTTTTGAAAGAAATTAAAGAAGGCCCAAATAAATGAAAAGATATCTGCTTTCATGGATTAGGCAACTTAATATTATTAAAGTGGCAACAATCCCAAATGTATCTACAGGTTCAATGCAATTTCTGCCAAAATTCCAATGGCCTTTTATGCAAAAATTGGCAAGCTGGTCCTAGAACTCACATGGAATTAAAAGTGACCCCAAACTGCTAATATAATCTTGAAAAGGACAAAGTTTGAGGAACCACACTTCGTGATTTAAGAACTAAAAAGTTACAGCAATTAAAACCTTGTGGCACTGGCATAAAGACAAACATATAGCTCAATGGAATAGAATTGAGAGTCCAGAAATAACCTCGGGCATCTTTGATCAATTGAATTTTGATGAGGATGCCAAGACCATTAACTAGGGAAAGAACAGTCTTTTCAACAGATGGTGCTTAGACAACTGGATATCAACATTCAAAAGAATGAAGTTGAACTCCTACTTCACACTACATACAAAAATTAACTGAAGTGGATGAAAGATCTAATTGTAAATAACTAAAATTATAAAACTGTTAGAAGGAAACATAAGTATAAATTTTTGTGACCTTGGATAAGGCAGCAGTTTCTTAGATATGACACAAAAAGCACAAGCAACCAAATAAAAAAAATAGATAAATTGGACTTAAAAACTTTTGTGTATCAAAAGACATTATTAAGGAAATGAAAAGACAATCTACAAAATAGGAGAAAATATTTGCAAGTCATATCTGATGAGGTCTAGTACCCAGAGTATATGAAGAACACTTACAACAACAAAAAGACAAACAACTTAATTAAAATATGGGTACAGTGCTTCAATAGATATTTCTTCAAAGAAGATACACAAATGACCAACAAGCACATGAATAGATGCTCGATATCAGTATTCATTAGGGAAATGCAAATCAAAACCACAATGAGATATCACTTCATATCTGCTAGGATGGTTAAAATAATAATAACAACAATAATAAACAGAAAATTAGAAGTTTTGGCAAGAATGTGGAGAACTCAGAATTCTCACCCAATGTTTATGGGAATGTAAAATGGTATAGCCACTGTGGAAAACAAATTAGTGGTTCCTCAAAAATTCAAATGTAGCATTACCACTTGACCCAGCAATTCCACTCTTAGGGATATACTCAAGAGGAACTGAAAACATTATGGTCACACAAAAACTTGTACATGAATGTTCATAGCAGCATCATTCACAATAGCCAAAAGGTATGAAAAAAAAACCCACCAAATCTCAAACGAATGATGAATGGATAAAATGGTGGTATATCCATGCAATGGAGTATTATTCGGTCATTAAAAAAGAATATAGTTCTGATACATGCTACAACATGGACAACCCTTGAAAACATATGCAAAGTGAGAGAAGTTAGATACAAAAGGCACATATTGTATGATTTCATGTATATGAAATATCCAGAATAGGCAGATCCATAGAGACAGAAAGTAGCTAGGGACTGGAGGTTGAGGAAAATGGTGAGTGACTGATAATGGGTATGAGCTTTGTTTTGGAATGATAAAAATAATCAGGAACTCAATAGTGATAATGGTTGTACAACATTGTGAGTAAACTAACACCACCGAATTGTATACTTTAAAATGGTTACAATGGTGAATTTTACATTATGTGAACTTTTTAAATGAAAAATGAAATAAAATAAATTAAAATATCAAAAATATAGAATTCCATTTAAAAACAAATAACAAATACATATTTCATTCCAAATAGCAGGGGAAAAAAATCATAGGAATAACCTTAAGGAGAAATGAGCAGGATCTACCTAGGAATGATTTCTTTTAAAGAATATGGGGAGTTAAGGAAACACTGTTTACTCTTCCTTAAGATTCACCCAAATTATTAATATTTGCCTCTATCTGCCATTACAGAAAGAAAATTGAGAACGCTTTTCCCAGGCAATATTCATAAGAAATTTCCTAGGGTTCTTTCAATACTGAGGCAAATTTTAGAAGAACAGAAATATCCCTAGACTACTAAAACTTTGAAGAGTCCCTCACCAAAGTCTCATAGGAAAATGTGAAATATTGATAAGTTGATGAGGGAAGGAAATAAAGTCACCTTCTCATGACCTCTCTTTCCCTAACTTGAATAGAGTACCTTTAACTTCCTGCCTAAGGTATATAGTCCTAGCCCCATAGAAAGGTACCAGACAATAGTGCCAGAGACTTTCTGCAATGAACCACATCTGCCTATAAACTACCTGGAACTACACTCATAGGCCCAAGTAGATTTAAAAAAGAAAAAGAAAGAAAGAAATATTTTTTTTCTGGGCCAAATTTAAAAGATTTATGTATTGTGACAGTAGTTCACCAAAATGCACTTTGACTAAGACCACTGTATTGATACCTACCCAGCAGTGTAGGGTCAAAATTGCCCAATAAAACTCTTAATTGGCAAAAATTGATTTGGTGGTTTTCTTTTAATGTTTCACCAAGACCTGGATCAGTAGAAGAAGCCAAGAAAGTCAGAAAGAAGTTCTATATACTTAAAACTTAGTACATAATTTCACATTTTAGGGTGAATTACTGCAGGGAATTATAATTAAAGAAAACAAATTTGGGGGGACTCCTGGGTGGCTGAAAGAACACTGGTGGAGAATAGTGGCCCTGACCCGATGTGCCCTCTATGGGGAATGGACGTGAAAGGCTGCTGTTAGTCCAACTATGATCTCCATTCAGTCCTTGGCCTTGGCTGTTTTCTTTCAATCACACACACACAAAAATACTCTTTAGGGGCAAGTTTAAACATGCTACCTACAAATTGTCTCTGAATATATCAAGCTGGAATATAGTCTTTAGTCCTACTGAATTCTACCTAAATATCATGTTTTTCCATCCCATAATTGTATACCTTTATTGACATAAAAGATGTTGGGTTAGGGAAAAACTTGCTGTGTTACTGATTTCCAACAGCATTTCTTCATAACTAAAGTCACAGGGAGGTTTTCTTTCCCTCAACAAAATGAGGTTTTGAATATTTATTTGTTTGGCTGAATTGGATGCTACCCACTAGGTCTAATCTCCATCCCAGAATTAGTGGAATTTGGGCATACTTGTTTATTTGTGTGTCTGGTAAAATTTAAGTGATAAATACGGAGATGATCTCTCCTGAGGTTATCAGACAACAAGTAGGACTCAAGTTGGACAGAGGGGGATGTTTTCTTGTATTAAAAAGGCAACAACAACAAAAAACAAAAACTGTTAAGGGATATTAGATGTCAAAACAGGTGAAGGTAGATACTTTTTCTCTGGGGGGGGATTTTTAATAGTCATAACTAAAATGTGAACAGTATAAAGTACTGTGAAGTATAACACATTGTAGAGTATTTTCAAATACAGTGTCTCATTTGATCATCACTCTTTTTTCAAAAGAGAAATACAGGGCTCTAAAAAATTAGGTAATCTCCCTAATGTCATATAGTCAGTAAGTGATAGAAGTAGAACTTAGAGTTGGTCTTTTGAAACAAGTCCAGTACTGTTTAGAACATGGTTTATTTTATAAGAAAATTGTCACTCCATATATTTAAATGATTCAAATCTAAGCTGTCTTTGCTGGGAAATTGTATAGAACAATATTATATGTAATCATGTTTTCATAATTCTCTGGATAGAGGAATACAAATAATAAACTTAAATAGAAACTCTGCATAAAGTATTATGCCAGAAATGAAGAGTTGCTTTAATTATGATAGAACAGTTCCTTCTACCTTTTTACTTGGCCACACCCTAACCTTCATCCTATTTGAAAAAAAAAAGGAAGTGATGGTCATACATATGAGGAAGCATATTGAAAACACGGTGATTTAATTTAAGATGAAAATAAGTTCATTCTACTTTATCCCATACTGATGACTCAAACCACCAGTATTCTTCTTGTAGGTGTCATCTATGGTAGTAAAGTAAATTTAACCAAATATTTTCAGATGCTGAAAATACTATTCATCTGGAGTGGCATGATTTCTTCTACATAGGTCCATCTGGGTGCAAGCATAGCCTTGCATATTCATCATAATACACTCATCTGCCTCATTATGAGTTAATGAGCCCTAGTAGTAATTCCTTTTATGTGGACTTATGAACAGCCATTCAAAAATGTTTGACTGCTAAATCCAAGGCAAGACATAGAAAGCTGGTAATCTTTCTAACTCATGGACCATAGGTTTATGACATCCTAGACCGAAATGTCTGAACACTATTCAAACAGCACCAGAAGGAAAACCTTAACCATTGGATGAAAGCCAACTAATAAATTCCTGCAATTATACCTGTTCTTTTCTATTTCTCTTTCCATCAGTCCAAACATGCCTGATTGGTGAGGTCTTTTCCCAATTCCTATTGGTAAAAAATCTATTTATAAATATGGAATGATATTAAATTATTTTGCTGTATTTAATTTATGTAGATTGTGCCTCAAAAAATGAAATAAAGACAGCATTGTCATGAACTCAGAGAAAGCCTGGGGCAATGGTGCAAAAAGGCAAAGTGAAAATAACAGATAGAGTGACATCAGGTTCATTCACTAAAAAGGTATAAAAAAGCAAGAGAAAGATACCTCCTGGCTGTTAGAGAAAGGATATACTTTCAGAATGACAGAGATAAGCAGATATTACCCGCTATAAGAATAATGAAAGATTCAACTGTGGTGATTTCAATCCTGTGGGGTTCAAAGTATCTTTGTAAATATTACTAAAAAATGTATTTAACAAGTGGAACTTTGAGGGCTTGAAACCAGATCATAAAGAGCTGAGAGAAAATACTGAATAAAAGTTATCACAGTCAGCTTGAAAAGAATATATATCAAGTCATTTTGTGTTTTGCATTTTCCTTTGTAAGTCCTTGCTTCATTTGGTACTATGAATAATATCTATTTTTATCATAGTAAATGTACTTACCTACATTTTGCTAGATAACTGTTCATACTCAAACACATAATTCCTATGATATTTAGTTCTCAAGGCACATTCATCCAATAAATTCACTCACAAAGTTTTTTGGGGTACTAATTGAGTATAATACACTTTGCTAGACATTGAAAGAGATGTAAAATAACTGGGTCCCTCTTTTAAACAACCACTCATTTCTGGTAGTGAAAATGAAACATATGCTCACATATTCTCAGTACAAAATAGCACAGGACAAGAACTATTGTTGGTATTACGGAGGGTAACAAAGGAAGTAATAAACTCAGTTTGGTGATCAGAGAAGTCATGAAGGTGGAGATGACATCTGAGGTTACTTGCAGAGGAGGTTAAGTAGAAGCTGGGAGCAGAAGAGCAAAGAGCTGGGGAAGGGAAAAAGCAAGGCTTCAAGCTGGGACAGTCTGTAGGTAGAAGAGCCCGACTCATATCCCTTGGGCCTCCTACTTCAGTGGTCAGCTTGTAACTGCTACTCTCTTCACCAGTTTGCTTAAGGGAACGCCTCCTACAGATGTGGCAAGCCAAAGAGCCAGAGAATTACTAGCTCCTGGGAGTTGGCGTATAATCCATACCGGTCAAGTGATGGAGGGTGGGGATGTGGGAGTGGAAAGGGCTCTGGCATTGGCATTGGAAGATACTCTCTGGTTTTAATTGGATTGTGAGTATCTGCTTTCTAAAGGGAACTAATATCTAAAACTTTCTTTCATTGCCTAATAAAGATATGCTTTACATAATGTTTTGAATATATAATTCAAGGCCCTCAATAAATATATTTTTAAAATCATCTTTATAAAAAATGGCTCATTTTTCTTTCTAAGCTCTACCATAATATACTTTTATTTCTTGAGACCCTCTTTCAACCACGACGTCATCCCTCAATTAAGTAAAACATAAAAGGAAACACATATGTTTCCTATTACAGTTACTGCCCTTAAGCCCTCAAGCAAATGTCTTCCCTCTTTATTAGACTTATCTGTTCAAATTTAATTGAGTTTTCCCTAAAGGTTTGAATGCATCTTAGTACTTGATAAATATTAAATTAACATCCATTAACTCCTTCACACATATGCGTTAAAAATACTATCAGGAATCTCTAGGCATTTTCCAAAATGATTAGAGAGACCATAGAATATCCATCAACCCTCAGCCCATGAAGGGAGATTGG
Organism: Cabassous unicinctus; assembly: GCA_029593785.1. Taxonomy (NCBI): domain Eukaryota; kingdom Metazoa; phylum Chordata; class Mammalia; order Cingulata; family Chlamyphoridae; genus Cabassous; species Cabassous unicinctus. The sequence goes on along the minus strand of JAQZBX010009539.1, from coordinate 1,949 downwards.
TTTCTCCATGAATCACTTTCTTGTCTCCAATTTTAAACAAATCTGAACTTTCTCTGTCAGAATTTTAAACTTTCTAGAAAGGATATGAAAACAGTGAAAAACTCTAATCTGTGTTAATTTCAAACTCTTATAAGAAAATAATAATAAAATGGAAACTTCCTCATTGTTGTACTGGAAGCTGCAGGTGTGGGACAGCTAGAGGAACATCTAGAGTGGGCTTTAAATTTTTTGAGAAATGCTGTATGAAAGCCCTGTGTTATTTTAAAAGTCAAAATACGCTAGTTTGATATAAAATAAAGACGTCTCTGAAGGAAAGTCGGGATTGTTAGGAGGAACTCAATCCAGGTTTTTGCTTCTTTCTACTTCAGAAGTCTCTACCTCTTTTGGAGTGCTCTTAAAGTGAATTAACAAGCAATTTTATATTTTTAAAAGCTATCAGTCTTGAGACGAATGATGCAAAAAGGGTTTGTGGTCAGCTGTGGTTTTAGGGATTGACTTTGCATCTCAGTGCCAAAAATGGAACTTGATCAAATTGGGTTTGCCCTATAGAATTAACAAAGAAAAGCAGATTTATTTTTGGCTTTTCTTTCCAAATTTTATTTATTTTACTTTAATAAGGTTCTTCAGAATCAGCTACAGAAGTAACAGAGGCAATAACTGCAACATATTTTCTTCCATCCTATTATTTGTGGACATCATTACAATCAAACAGATAATCAAAAAACTCACTTCATTCCTGTTCACCACTTTGAAAATGAGTTACATGACCAAGGCCACATATGCTGACACCAAACAGATGTGTCTGTCAGAGCTTGATGCTGGTACTGCAAGTTCAACTTACCCTGAATTTATTCTCAGGGCATAACAGGAATAAATTGCTACATTTATGATAATTTCTTTCCAGAAGGGAAATGATTTTCAATGGAAGTGAGTAGAAAATTCGCCTTCAGGGACTGACAGGATATTGACAGCATTAGACATCAAAGTCAACCCCTATATAAGAGAAGGCATTTCTTGAACTTAAAAATGAAAGATAATGTGCACGGGTTCAGTAAACATCCATTTCAGCCTGCTTTTTAATGCAGAGAAAGCGAAAAGTTACATTTCCTATTGTAGCAATGTTAAATTTTTGGGTATGTTAATGGTATAGTGGTTATGTAGGAAAATGTCCTTGTTCTTAGGATATTCATGTTGAATTATTTAGAGGTGAAATGTCAACAAGCTTGCATCTTACTTTCAAATGGTTCTGCAAAAAAAGTAAGTCACATGTGGAGGAAGGTAGAGAGTAAATCACCCATTTATTTAAGAGAGGGAGAGTGCTGATGTGGCATTAGTTTAACAGTTGGTGAAATAAGCCAATGGTAATCAGGTACTCAAATACTATTCTTTCAGTTTTCTATACCTTTCTTTTTTTAACACAAGTTTTGGAGAAAAGTGCTAAATTTTTAAAAAAGTGAATGGATAAGCAAACAAAAGTACATTTAATTTCATATCAAATTCTAGCCAGTATGTTGCCCCTTTAACTAAGATGTCATTAAATCAGGGGTCTTAACCTTTTTTGTTCCACAGACCCCTTTGCCAGTCAGGTGAAAACAACAGACCCCTTACTAAGTCCACACTCTACTGTGTACTATTTAATAAATATATCACACCCACACCAACACATCCCCAAAGAAATATGTTTTTTTGAATTTCAATTCAAGCTCACGGATCCCTGGTTAAAAATCCCTGCATTAAACATGTCTTTGCTATCAAAACTACAATGAGATATCATTTTACACCTATCAGAATGGCCACTATTAAAAAGACAGAGAACTACAAGTGTTGGAGAGGATGTGGAGAGATAGGAACACTTCTTCACTGTTGGTGGGAATGCAAAATGGTACAACCACTATGGAGGACTGTTTGGCAGTTCCTAAAGAAGTTGAATATAGACTTGCCACGTGACC
>JAQZBX010009538.1:7264-46036 GCA_029593785.1 Cabassous unicinctus | reverse complement strand
ACAATGTTATGATGCACTTGGGAAGTGTCGATGTCAGGGATGAGGTCATTTTTCCATGGCAACTAGATCCAAAAGACATTGGGCTATTTTGAACTTGAAGATATTGCTACACTTCCACCCACGCTATCCCTGGTCATTCAATGCACTTGATTTCATAAATCAAGTAGGTGGCTCTTTCAGGGAGTAATCCTCAGAGTTTGGGGCCAGGGGGTTTAAATCTATTTCTTTCATCAAAGCTTTTTTTAAAATTATGAAAATAATGCATGTATATTACAGATAATTTGGAAATGCGGGAAGGTGTTAGTACTCTAATAACATAACGACATACCACCATCAGTTAGCATTTATTTTGAGCCAGACACTTGACATACATTAGACTTAGGAGGATAGGGGTTATTTTTCCCATTTTTCCAATGGGTAAACTGAGGCAAAGAGGTTAAGAAATTTGTCAAAAGAAAATTGTCGAAGTTTATATAGCTAAAATATTTTAACCCTAAACTGTCTCCAAAGTGTAATGCTACTCCAGAGATGGGGGTGGGGGTCAGGGCGGAGTGTGTGTGGAGGTGGATTTTCAAAATCCAGAGAAACACTGCAACACAGAGGTAGTTCTCTCTAGTCTTATTTCCACACACACATTGTTTAGACAGTTAAGATCACACTGGATATGCTGTTTTGAGTCCTGCTTTTCCTCACTTGGCATTATCTCACGAGCAGGCGGGTTATAATGATGTGGGAAAATGTCATGTTTAATTTGGAAGGGCTATTGCAGAAACACTACCAACTCAACAGAAGTTTTCAGCTGGACACAGGACACCCTGAGTTTATCAATGGTCAAAAGGACAATGAGAGAGTGAAAAACAGTCGCCGTCAGTGGACCATTTCTCTTTGCCCTGCGCTCTCCCGCCAGGTCCCTGCAGCCACCAGCGCCTGCTGAACTGGATGCTGGCGTTGGCTTGCCAGCGAGGCCACCTGGAGGTCGTCAAGCTCCTTGTCCTCACACACGGGGCCGACCCGGAGAGCTACGCGGTCAGAAAGAATGAGTTTCCCGTCATCGTGCGCTTGCCCCTCTACGCGGCCATCAAGGCAGGTGGGTCCTATACCTGTGGATTTTCCACAGCTAATGTTGAAAGTTAGGGCAGTTTAGAGACGTAGGATTTCAAATTCATCCCTGGCTCTAAAATCACCTCCCAAAATGGAAACTTCTGCAACTCCTGTTCTTTGTTTCTTTTTCAAAGTATCTGCACCCTCCCTCGTTCTTTCCCCTCCCTTACACCTGAAAGTGGGTTCCAGTGAGAGGGGCCAACTGTGCTTTTATAAGTCACCCCAAAGAACAAAGCCTCACAAAAAATTCCCTCACTAACAGGAATTTTATGCATTAAGAGAAGTGCAACCAGAACCAGTCTGTTTTTAGTTTCCATCTCACGCATTAGAGTCTGCCATTTTGAACCACTTTTGTGACATAGCCTAAGTCAAGCAGCCCTCGTCTCTTCGGTGTTTACCCCATTAGGGAATGAAGACATTGCCATATTCCTGCTTCGTCACGGGGCCTTTTTCTGTTCCTACATCTTACTGGACAGTCCTGACCCCAGCAAGCATCTCCTCAGGAAGTATTTCATAGAAGCCAGTGCCTCGTCCAGCAGTTGTTCAGGAAAAACGGTGAGTAGTCGCTGCCTGCAGCCTGGGGATCTGACCTCAGGGCTTCGTATACTTTGTCAATGTTTTATTGCATTTTTCCCCCCCAAATTGGTCTAATGTGTCATCATTTTAACAATTTCTTTTTTAAAATTCTGTTTATTAGATTTTTTTAAATTACAAAAGTCATCGGTACACTTTTTCTAACAAGTGGAACCATTGAAAGGTAATAATAATTACTAATCTGCACCCCCTCCCTCAAAATAAAACAATTCAACAACCTGCTAAGGATCTTTTCGTGCCTTTCCCCACACAAAGCTGTAAAAACGTTTTTAAACATATGCAAGGTTGAGTTTTAGTTTCTAATTTTAAATAACAAAATTAGAATTGCCTGATATGTGTTTTCTGTGACTTGGCTTTAACACTCTCAGGGGCTTTCTTTTAAATACCTGCCTTCAATCTCTAGAGTGACTGTAGCTGAACTTACTCGGCCCTTCTCCTCTCAGTGGACATTCAGGTTATTTTTGCATTTTGCTCCTTATAACATAGCCTGATGGCGGAGTGCATTTGCTTGTGTAGATCAAAGTCCTAAAATGGCCTACTTTGGGATCACTTCCCCAAAAGACTGTGGTGAATCCCATTTTCACCAGCAGCCTACGGGAATCTCGGTGTGTGCACACACTTTGGCCAGCACTAGCAATCCACGAGCCTTTTAGTTTTCATCCATCTGCTGGCTGAAGATGATAGCTCCTGGTTTTAATTTCCATGTTTTTACTCCTATTGAGATTGAGCATTTTTCACGTTCATGAATTATTTCCTCTTGTGTAAAGTGCCTGTGAATGTTTGTTGATTATATTTTCTAAAGGGCTGTTTGTCTTTATCCTCTCACTTTGTAGAGGCTTTTTGTAAAGCTTGCATAGTATACCTCTATCTTAATATCTTAGGGATATTAAGCCTTTATTTATCATACATGTCACCAATATTTTTCCTAATCCGTTATTTTTCTTTTGTCTCTCATCTTTTACAATAACAAAGATGTCAGACTATATAATCAAGTATGTCTGTATTTTCCTTTATGGCGTCTGGGTTATATATGTATGATTCTATTCTGGATTTATATAAATCTTCTCTTAGAGTTTCTTGTAATACTTTAATTCTTTTATTTCCTACATTTTAAGTTTTACATTTTCTGGAATTCATTTGTGTATGTGGTATGAGGGAGGGGGTCTAGCTTTCAGCTTTTCTAGATGGATGGTCAGCTATCCCAACAATGTTTTTAAAATAAAGCTTCTTTTCCCTCTGAATTGAAATGCCAACATTGTTGCTTTTTCCAGTGTATACCTGGAAACACTTTGGGCTTCTCTGTACTGGTCCACTTTCTACATGGTCTGTTTCTGGACAAATGCCATACTGTTTTGATTACAGACACTTCACTTAACTCTGACAACCTATTGAATGCGAGTTCTCTGCCCATTATTTGTCTGTTTTCAAAGATGTCTTGACTGTTATTAGACGTGTTCTTCCATTTTTGGCCACTTCCCACGGAGACTCTATGCAGCTTTTGCTTTATGCTCTTTAATGAGATTTCATAGTTTTCTTCATAAAGGTCCCGGACCTGTCTTGTTTAATTTATTTTGGCTTCTTTATTGTTTGTGCCAATGTTTGAATGCATATATATATGTATGTATATATATATACATACATATTTTCCCATTTCCATTTCCAACCTGATGTTATGGCATGAAGAAAAGCTCTTTTTTTTTATGTTTTATCCAGCCCCCTTACCAACTTCTCTTATTCTCATAGTTTTCAGTAGAGTTCCTTGTGACTTCTAAGTATATAATCAAGTCATCTGCAAATTCAGAATACCTTTGTCTCTTCTTTGTCAACACCTATATAGCTTATTTTATTTCCTGTCTTCTTATATATCACTAGGAATTTCAAAATTGAATAATCATGATGTTAGCAGGTGTTTCTCTCTTGCTCCTGATTCTGAGGGTGGCATCAGCCATTTATGGGCATTTGCTGTAAATTTTTGATAAATAGACTGTTGTTATATTTAGGTAGTTTTCATGTATTCTTTTTTGCTTAGAGTTTTTATTATGAATGGTTGCTGAGTTTTACCAAATACCTTTTGGCAGCTATTGATATAGTCACCTAGCTTTTCTACTTTAATTTGTCAGTGTAATGAATTATGGTGATAGAGGTTGACTTGACCTTGAATTCCTGGAATAAACACTAACTGGGTTTTGTTTTTGTTTTTACTGCTGGATTTGATCCATTTATATTTTTTATATAATTTATACATCTATACTTATAAGTGAATTGGTCTATAATTTCCTATTTTTATTGTTTTTATGAGGTTTTGGTATAATACTATGCTAGCTTTACAGAATGACTCAGGGAACTTTCCATCTTTTCATGTCTGGAGAAGTTTAATAGGAATTATTTATTGTTAAAGTAGTCTGGAAGGGTACCTCTTTTAACTTCTTTTTTTTAACAAATCAGTTTTACTGATACATATTAGTAAAATACTACAATCAATGGTATTCGGTTTAATCACATTTTTGTGCATTCATCATTTCAATCACTCTTAAAGCACTGTCATTTTTCCAATAATAATAATAATAAACAAAAAACAAACAAAACTTATCACCTCTCAATCTCTCTCTGTTTCCCCTGCCGTACATAGCAGCTATTCTTTTTCCTTCTCTCTTGCATATTTGTATTTATATTTTGTAAAAACAGTCTTATATATGCAATATCACCCATATTCATGTTTTACATGAGGTTTTACTATCGTATACAGTCCCATGTTACAGTTTTAGCATTCCTTCTAATAATATACATGACCTTAGAATTTCCCTTTCAACCGCTGTCATATGCATATAATAGCTCTGCTAGTTACAAATACCATGATATGCTTTAACCATGTCTATTCATTTCCAAAGATTTACAGCCTTTTTACCAATTGTGCACAGATTAACCTTCAGCTTTCCATTCTCTACCCTCTTTCTATTTTCTGGTGACCTATATTCTAATTATTAACTCCATGAGTTTACACAATATATTTAGTTCATGGTTGCACAATCATACAGTATTTGTCCTTTTGTGTCTGGTTTACTTCACTCAACATAATGTCCTTCAGGTTCATCCATGTTATCATATGCTTCACGACTTCGTTTCTTCTTAACTGCTGCATAATCTTCCATCATGTATATACAAAATTTGTTAAACCATTCATCAGTTGGCGGATACCTGGGTTGTCTTTTAACTTCTTTTAAAGTCACTGGTCAATTCAAGTTGTCTGCTTTACCATGTGTGAAGTTCAGTCGATTCTTTTGGTAGAAAATCGTTGATTACTTTTAGGTTTTTGAATTTGCTTTCATGGTGTTACACTTATATTTTCTTGTCATTCTTTTACTCTCTTCTGTATCTGTAATTATATTTCCCTTTTCATTTATGATAGCAGATAGTTTTACTTTTCCTCTTTTGAACTTAATCAGAACAGCCAGGAATTTCTATGTTTTAGTGTTATTGTGTATTTTTATTTTAGTGGTCTTGTCAAAGGAACTCAATAGATTTTATTTATATTTTCTGTGGTTTGTTTGGTTTATCATTTCATTAATTTTAGCTTTTATCTTTGTTAGACCCCTGTTCATATTTTATTTTTTGACTACTTTGTGATAGAGTCTTGGTTAGAGCAGACACTGGCATAAGACTTCCTGGGTCTTAAAGACCTTCATCTATGTCTCTGTATTTCAGTTTCCTCCTTTGGAAAATAGAAAGAGTGAAAAGGACTTGTCTCAGAATGAACCTTGACAAGTAAATGTGGTGGCATTTATAACATGCTAATTTTGCCATGCATTGCAACATGCTTATAAAGATGCCTAGCTATTGTTGTTATTCTTTTTATGATTTCTAGAGTTGAATGTTCATTTGCCATCTTTTTTCCTAATTTTAGCTTGTTGATTGCATTATTCAAGTCCTCTACGTGCTGCCTACTTGTGCTGGCTTTCTTTATCAGAATCTGAAATATGTGTGTATGTGTATGTAATTTCCCACTTATATTGATTTTTATCTAGTTCTCCTTATATTTCTACAAGTTTTTGCTTCATATATCTGGTTTATGGCTTTATGGCTTTTATGACTTATGAGTATCTATTTTCATGATATAAAATGCCACTTTAATCTTGTGGATACTTCTGTCCTTGAACCTGGGTTTGTCTGCTGTTCACATTGCCACACTGCCTTCTTTTTCTTTGCCTTGAATAAATTTGCCCAGCCCTATATTTTCAGTTTTCCTTGTTCTTTTTGTCTTAGGTATATTTCTCGTAAACAGCATATAGCTGGATTTCATTTTGTAATTCCATTTGAAAGTGTCTCTTTGAATAAGGGATTTGCCCAATTCACATTTGTGTGGTACCCATCCTGTTGGCTTATTCTTTCCATCTTATTTCATTATATTTATTGCTATTTCCTTTTTTCCCTTTCCTTATTTTTCCTGGTTTCCTAGTGCTGAACAATACTGATATTCTACTTTCTTACCTCATTACCTCTTTGTGCCTTGTTTAGTTTTCTCAGATATGAAATAGAACCATATAATTATAGGATAATTATAGTCTCTACCAGGGGGGTGATTGTACACTTCGCATAAGGCCTGGCATACAGTAAGTACTCAATAAGTACTAACATTATTGTTAGCCTCAGATTGCAAAAGGAAATAGTGATGAGGAATGCACAACTCTGTAAGTATACTGAGAGCTATTGACTGTACACTTTGGATGGATTGTATGGAGTGTGAATATATATCAGTAAAACTGCTTAAAAAGGAAATAGTGATGACCTAAACTTACATTCATATAGCGCAGGGTCTTTTACCCACCATGTTCTTGATCGTGTTTTATCCTCACAACACCGCAGTACAAATTTCAGAGGATATAATCTGTTTTACAGATGAAAATATTGCAGTTTAGAGACAATATGCTTCTTGTCCTAGGACAGCCAATAATAAATAATGATGCTAAGACTAAAACCTTAGTCTCCTGGCTACAGGACTTTTTCCGTATTAGATCCTTGTTTCTCTAATTCTGTAAGGCTGCACATTAGGATCCCCTGGGAGCTTTTAAAAACCCCAGCACACATGCCACACCCTATGCCTATTAAATCTGAATCTCTGTGGGCAGGTTGCAGGCACCAGTCATTTTAAAAAGTCCCTCGTTGATTCCAATATGCACCCAAGGTGGAGAACCTGTGACTTAGATTTTCTTGGCTTAAGATGAAAAGCAGAAATAGTTGACATCTGTGTCAGTGATCTTTTCTGCATGATAGCCCCTGCTACGTTTGCCAAGAGAGGCATCGAGCATGGAAGTGATCATTGCATTTTGTGGATAAGAAAATAAAGAAAAGACAAGGATGCTTTTCTTCTCCGTGGCCCTTCGGGGTAGAATCAGAAGAGAAAGTGAAATTACACTCCATTCTGAGTCAGAAGGGTGCCACGGGCTTCCCCAAAGCAGGTAGTATTTTAGTCTTCCAGTGAATTCCAAAGGCCAGTACCTTGCACTGGGTGTGTCTGGCTGTCCTGTGATCTCTAACCCATAACAGCACCAGCAGTTCCTTCCACGCTGTGGGCAGAAGAGAGGGGAGCCGCCCAGAGGGCTCCAGCTAGTAGGGATGATGACTCAGGAGCCAGAGGTAAGTGCTCCCACCTCTCAGGTTCCCAGGGAGGTTGAATTGACATTTTTGGTTAAGAATATTAGAGCAGTCATCATTTTAGAAGAGGCTTTGCTGACATGTATTTGTAGCCTGCAAACTCCACTGACCTTGATTTGCAGCCGAGACCTTGCTGCATCGAGAATCCCAGAGTGGCACGCGTTGGGGGAGTTGCCTCTACTACTGGTTCAGTGGCTAATTCCATGCCGCATGGTGCCCTTTTAAGGTGATTATTTAGTTTTGCCATCTAATTGTCTTTATCTTTGTGCCCCACCCAGGTAGTTGACTCTGTGAGGACAGGGGCCTTGCTTCTGGTTCTCTGTTGATAGCTCCCCTTTCATAGACTGTATTTTTAAATTTAATTGCTACCTTAGTGGATGTCACGGCTGGTCTGGATTCAGCAGCCCCCCTGCACGTCTCGTGTCTTTGATTCCTCAGGCTGCTGGAATCTAGCTGCACTGCCAAACAGGGCCTGCAGAGAAGCCCACGTTTATTTTCTAGGGTTCCCTGGCAGCAGCTGGCTCCTGAGGTTTTGTTGATGTTCGAGTAACCAGAGTTCAAGAGGCCACAGCACGTGGACTGACTGCTCAGAGGAGCTTTTTGCAAGACAAAAGTAGAATAAAATAAGAGCTGGTCAAAGATGCTTCTCTGGCTGGCCAGGGCTTCTCTTGAAAGTCGCCAGACTCAGGCCTGAACGTTATTTAACACGCTGGCTGGTGTTTTGAGCAAATGTCCCATCAAGGTTTAACTCCGTTGCCATGAGAAATAACGCTTTGATGTTGTCATGCCAGAAAGGAGGAGGAAAACTCAGACATGCCAGGAAAGACCTAATCAGGTCCTGGAACCATCATCATGCTTGTCCTCCTCAGCAGTTAGAGGGTTGGGCCATTGGGCTCACTATTTTAGTAGTTGAAAGTGCATTAGAGCTTATGTTAATTTTGAAACGACCCCATGGGGAAATTAATTTCCTTTTAAATATCCCTAAGGATTCTAAATTGGGCAGCTAACCAAAAGAGAGAAATATTTACTATTATTATTTTTTTTTTAAGATTTATTTATTTATTTATCGCCCCCCTTGCTGCTTGTGTTTGCTGTGTCCATTTGCTGTGTGTGTGTGTGTTTTGTTTTTTTTTTCTGTGTCTGCTTATCTCCCCCTTGCTGTGAGGTCTTGCTGCATCAGCCCACCGCGCCGCGCAGGCCGGCCTGCCCTCACAAGGAGGCCCCGGGAAGCGAACCCGGGGCCTCCCATATGATAAATGGGAGCTCTATCGATTGAGCCACACCCGCTTCCCATACTATTATTATTATTATTATTACTTCTTGAATCAGCGCTGGCTTATGTAGCTTTAAATTTCTTGTGACACACCGTTCATTTCCCAGTGTCTTTGTCTGAGCATAACAAAACGTGTCCGAGCAATTTTCAGAGCTGAAGAAACCCTCATCAGCGTGAACTGGAGGGTCTGAGGATCTGTATTGGCAGGATGCTCAGACAAGCTAGGATGCAGCCAATATGGCCTCTCTGCCTGTGCTGGGTCCCCTGCGAGCAGCCAGTGGCGTCGACTGAGGGGGGTGGGGTGAGGGGGGTGCTCATGGGAAGGCCTGATGCCTCTTAGCTGGTGGCCTTTCCTGAAGGACAACTAAGGCTGCTGGGAAGCATCCTTTTTCTCAGTGAGGTCTAACATTCAGAGCATTTCCACATCCATCACCATCTTCTTGGTTCCCCACAGCCTCCTCACAGCTGGTGGTACTGTTTTCATTTAGCAGATTTGGGAACTGAAGTTCTGAGAATTAAGTCTTTGGGCCAGCAGGGTTCCCACGGGTAAGGGAGTGGACTCTGGCTCCCCAGGGACTGGTCTTTGCACCAACCAGTCCTGTGGGAGGAACAGAAATGCCCTTCCCCTACTCCCCAAAAGCCAAGAAATCAAATTCAGGATTGTTCCATGCCATTTTCCACCAATTCCATTTTCCTTGTGCCCTGATGATAAATTTAGCCAATCATTCTGTCCATTTGCCTATTTTCTCTAGTTTCCAAATACCAACTCTTTCCCATTTGTCATCCCTTCTTTATAGTCTTTCCCTAGCCACAGTGCATGGTTCATACTTCATAGAACTTAAAAATTCCTGGAGGCTCAGATGGTAGAATAAGCCAGCCAGCATACCACAGAATTTTTCAAATAGGTGTTCATAGTGAACTCGGCCTACTAGATTTTCAAATACAATACAGAGCCATTTAGTTGCAAATGGGGAAAATGATGAATAAAATAGAAATTGAAGAAATATTTAAACTTTTATTTGAACTTACATGAAAAGCTAGAAAACACAATAAGAAGAGAATAAGAAGCAATATTATCAAATGCTGTTGGAACAATTGGATATTAGCATAATTAGATTCTTGATACAAATAAATTCCTGACGGCAGAAAGTTAAGCATTGAAAACTCATCAGATGATATGTATACACACACACACACACACACACACATCTGTATGTACACACATATATATGCATATGTATCTATGTATATATATGTGTGTGTGTGTGTGTGTGTGTGTGTTAAAAGCACATTTATCACAGTTACAAAAGGGAGATAATTACATTTCAAAAATTTAAAGATATATAAAGATGTATAAAGATACAATATCAGAAATAAGATGAATGTATTTAAATATTAAAACAGAATTATATATGGTAAAATATAATTTTTAAAGAAATAGAAAAAGAAAAGCAGTAGAAAATATATTTTTAAAAAAAGAACTGACAACAACTTAAATCCAAAAAAGATAATTGATTCAAATATATGTCAGCAATTGAATTTAACTCAGCCCATGTTATAGAGCACCTACAAGACACTGGAGACTCACCAGTGATCAAGCCAGACCTACAGCCCCTGCTGTCACATTGTAAACAGATTCCACCAGAGAGAAGTGAAAAGAAGTGAATGGTTAATTTACATATAAGAAAACACAGGCAGTAAATCAGGGCACGGAAACATACACAGCTTTATTGCAATTAAAGCAATTTAAATTAAAACCAACTTGGAAGTACTGCCACACACCTAGTAAACCAGCAAAAAATAAATATAAATGCTGAGTAAGATACTTGGCAGGGTCGTCCAGAAATGGGCACACACTGATGCTTTGCTGCTGGCACTGTAAATTGGTTCCATATGTGTGGAAAGTAATTGACATCATGTGACAAAAGCTATAAAACTATTTTCTCCCAGCAAACTGTTCTGAATTTGGTATTTCCTTTCTGAAAGATACCTTTAGGACATAATTCAAAAGGGAAAAAAAAGTAATTGCCACAAAAGTGCTCAAAGCACTGCTATTTATAAGAAGAAGAAATGGGGGGAAAGAATCTGAAATATCCACAGGCAGGGGGAAAACAATCTCCTCCCTGTGGTATCCAGAGGGTGGGTGCCACATAGCCAGGGAAACATGTACCTCCCTCCTCAGGATTGAGTGGACCACTCTTCCTTGACCCCAGGACTCTCTCCATATCTTAGCCCCACACAACATCCTCAGAGGTTATATCTCTCAGAGATTCCTGTCTGTTTTATTCACAACACTTAACAAAGTCTGTGGCTGTCTGTTTGGGTAACGTTTTTGTTTCGTGTCATCTACCCCACTTGACTGGAAGCAAGCTGAAAGGAGGGGCCTTGGTTGCTTTTGTTTACCTTATGTTTGCCCCTCAGTGCAGCGCCTGGAACAAGATGGATGGATGAATGGATGGATGGATGGATGGATGAGAGGGAGGGATGGATGGAGGGAAGGGAGACATGGATGGATGGATGGATGGATGGATGGATGGATGGATGGCAGACATGGATGAGAGGGAGGATGGGAGGGAAGGAGGGATGGATGGAAGAGAGATATGGATGGGTGGATGGATGGATGGAGGGATGGATGGATGGATGGATGGAAGAAATGGGTGAATGGAGGGCTAGAATGGTTGAAATTTTACATATGCCATAACCTCCTGTCCATTTGCATAGGACTTCATAGTTAACAAAGCACTTTGCCAAACATTCTACTTTAATCTCCTACACAATCCTGTGAGGTAGAAATTTTTGTCTTTATTTAAAAGTTGAGGAAACTGAGGGTTCTCTCAACAGTTAATTAAGTAACTTAGTTAACAGCAGACTGTATTTTTATTTCTTGCTTTTTCTTTTTCTTTTTTTTTTTCTCAAATAGCTATTGGCAAAATTCCTAAGCTGGAACTAGTTATGGGAGATTTCTTGTAAGCTTCCTATTTTTAAAAAGATGACTGAAATACTATGGAGAAAAACATACAATGTTGGTCAAAACCAAACAAACGAGCAAACCTTTCCTTACCCATTTTCAAGAGTTTTAGTGAAGAAAGAGTGATAAATTCTATTAAATACCTTTGGCATTTGATTAAAAGAAAAGAATAAGAAAGAGGGCCACTATGTTTCCTTTTCTTGGCTGGGTGTGCTGGTGATTTTCTCTTAAGTGACACCATCGTTTTCTTGAAGACCTGACTTGACCACAGAACTTGATTCTTTGAACTCAGCTGTTGTATTTTATTAGAAAAGATTTTGTTATAGTGTTTGCATCCATGTGCGAACACGTAATTGGCCTAGAATCTTAATGGCCTTTGCAAAGGAACTGGTTTTGACTCATAAAATGAACCAAGTCCTGCATTAAGAAACTTTTATGCAACATAGGGACTATTTGTTCTTTGAACGATTTGATTGAAAAAATTATATTGATTTGGAAGCCATTGGGGGAAATTCTTTAGTTATTTTCCTTATTTGTCTCTTGCACATTATTTTGTTTTCTCTCATATTGTGTCATATTGTTAATTTTCATTTTTGTAAGTAACTCTTGCATTTCAGCATAGTTCTTTGGTTAGGTATGGCCGAGGACATCTCCCATACTTTAAATATTATTTTCGTATTGGTGGTTCCATTGTCATTTTCACTCCCAGAGAATTCAGGTGTGTTTTCTTTTATTTTTAATTTAGCCGATTGTTTATCAGTGTTGTTATTTTTTTCAAAAACCCTAGAGTTGGTTTTATTTATCAGCTTCATAGGTTTTGTTGTAATTCTTAGCCTAATTATTTTCCTGCTATTCTTTTAGCTTTCCTTTCAATGTGGAGCTGGACTAGTTTATTATGTTTCACTTTTTCTTTTGTATAGTGATAATGACCAGAGTTGTGCATTTTCTTTTCTGTTACTTGTGATCTTTTTGCTGTTCTATACAAAATGGTCTGTTGTTGTACACTGGTTTTTCTCTCCTCCCAAACCATTATTTAAAAGAGTACATTTCAGGAGTGACTCAAGCAATTGAATGCTTGCTTCCCACATGGGAGGGCCCGGGTTTGGTTCCCGGTGCTTCCTTTAAAAAAAAAACAACAATCAAACAAATGAAAAAACCAACTCAGGGGAGCTGATGTGGCTCAGCAGTTGAGCTCTGGCTTCCCACTTAACGAGGTCCGGGATTCAATCCCCAGCCCTGGTACCTCAAAAAAAAAAAAAAAAAGGATGTTTCAATAAGACATCTTTTAATTCTGCTTTCTTTGTTGATCCTAACTTTACTTTTTTATTTACTTTTCCTTCAAATTTCAGTATTTGACTAATTTATGTGAAAGATTCATGGATGTTTGAAAACAATTCATTTCTTGCACCCTACCATTAGGTGGTCTCCCAGAGTTATTGTAGGGTGTAGCTTTATAATTCCATTATTCATTGTTCGCGTTTTTTGATCTATCATAGTCTGATAATATTTTTCTTGCATTTTCGTTACTTTTTCTCTTACATGTTTTGCCCCATGCTTAGGACATAAAGATTTAGTATCGTTGTATTTTCGAGTTGTTGTGTGTCTTTTGTCATCATCTAGGTGCCTTGGCTATCTCTCCTCATGCCTTTGAAATTGTTCGGTCAACTCTTCCCTGGCTGTGTAAATGTGAAGGTGAACCAGACTGAGTGTCAGGCATCTGATTACAATCCTGGCTCTGCTAAAGAGATCACCTCTCAGGTTCTTTCTGCACAAACTGTGCTGGACCTTACAGATTTACAGAAAGGGTCTATGGAAATAGAGTGAAAGTGTTTTGAGTGCACTACAAAGAGTTACCAAGAAGGTGTCACCATCATCACAGCCCAACTTCCAGATACCTCTAGAGTGCTGGTCTTGATTGTGTCCCCTGGAAGCAACAGAGTGTTATGTTTAGATTGTTAATGCAGACAGCCTCCTATTTATAGCAGTATTCATTCCACTTATCTTTCACATTATAATATACCATCTTAAGTTTTCTGTAAGCTATTTTTGTGCTCACATTTCTTATTCATCTGGTATCTATGGTTGTGCTTCGTTTTTAAAAAAGGTGTTTTTTAAACTAACCAGGGCTAATTCTGATATTTGTAACATTTTTAGCAGAAATACTTTTCTCAGAACTGGTTTCATTTTTTCTCTCAGTCAGTCATTTTATTAACTGGTTAAACGCTTCTGGGATTGGAAGGAAGGCTATACTCCCCTTTCTCTTTCTCTCTCCCTTTCCCTACCCACTTTAGTACTCTCAAGTCATTTTCCACCAGAGTCCTCACAAGCTTTTCGCTAATGTAATGTAATGACTGAGTTTACTGTCATATTCCTTATCTTTTTATTATCTTTCTAATCTGCCTATCTGTAGTAGGCATCTTTTTGGTATTCAAAAATCTATTTTATTCCCCTTTCCTTTCTTAATCTGTGGGTCTCCATTCATGGAACATTCCAGGTTCTCAGGTCTTAATTTTTCCTCCTCCTAACTTCATTTGACCCATTACCATCCTTGTGGCCTCACTTCTTCATCTTTGGCCTGGGTGCATCCTGATTGGCAGCCTCACCTTCACCAGCAGAGAGCGGGTCACTGCCCATGTCCTTGGCTTCCATCCATTTTCAATGTCCTCTCTCTTCTTGAAAGCTTGTCTTTGCCAGAGCATAAGGACTGGAGAACCAGGTGATTGGAAGCCTCACAGTTGAGTGTTTCACCCAAGGGCCAGAAGGAGACCCAGTTCTTGTTCTTTTGTAGCCTCCATGTGGACGAAGAAGCTAGGATGGGCTGGTTGGCTTCCAGGGTGCTGATTCCCTGTCCAGCTGAATCCCTGTCATGCCTGGCATGCTCTGACAAGTTTGGGTTCCCCTCGAGCATGTACAGGCCTGGAATTTACCCCCCAACTTGTTGGCATCGGTGTATAGTTCCTCTCCTGCAGCCATTAGGTCTTCTTTTTTATCATCATTAGCATCACCTTAGCTGAGACTGAGACTTTAGGTGCCATGACTGGGTCTGCTCCTCTGAGCATCTTCATTTTTAGCATTGCTTTTGACCATAGTCTTCAAGCCTTTAGAGAGTCGGTTCTTTTAAGATCAGACCCATTGCTTTTGCAGCTTCCTTGAGACTGGTTCTTCCTCTTGTTCCTTCTTGTTTCAAAACATGGGCTCTCATTTTACTGGTCAGTTCAACAAGGAGAAGATACCCTCTGCCACCTCCCCAAGAATCTTTGCTTAACAATCAAAAGAAAGGTTTGGGTTCTATATGGGCCATGGATTCATGAATACATGAAAACTTTCTCTGTGTTTTCCCCTATTTTAACTTGTGTGACTTAACTGAACAGACATTTATGACTGCGTATTTTGTGTCATGTTCCTGGCGGGAGGAAGATTCTTACACATTTAATCTAAGTCAGCAAGTGCTGACTGACTAAGAGGACCAATGAGTTGGAAAAAGGGGAGAAGACCTGCACATTCTGCTTTGTGGGGTCAGGAAAGACCTAGCAAGGAGGTAACATTAGAGCTCCACTCTCATGTAGCTCTTCTCCACCTAACAAAATCTTTTATTTATTAGAAAAGTTGTGGGTTTACAGGAGAATCATACATAAAACACAGGATTCCCACGTGCCACCCTATTATTAACACCTTGCATTGGTGTGGTGCCTTTGTTATAATGAATAAAAGCACGTTTTTATGATTGTACTATTTACTAGAGTCCATGGTTTAACTTAGGGGTCAATGCTTGTGTAGTGCAGTTCCATGGATTTTTTAAAAAAATTTTATTCTATTTTCATATATACAACCTAACATTTCCCCTAACAAAATCTTAACAGAGGCGTACCTGCCCAGCATTTAAACAGAGAATCCAGTTCTGCGTGTGGACTGGACCCAGTTGCCAGCCCATATCTCCAAAGGCTTAAGGCAGGCTGAGAGTCCAGCCTTTCATTTAACAATCTTTTCTTCAACCAAAAGGGGCTGAACTGACATGCAAACCTAAGAGCTGTTATTGTGGCCCAGTGGTTCATTCACCTGGACGTTTCACCTCCAGGGCCATCAAGAGGCATTGTGAAAAGGCCAGTAATTGCTTTCCTAGACTGCAGCCTCCATCGCAGCACAAGGAAATCATTCTTACCCAGAAGTATCTGAATCTTCACTCTCACTAAGGAACCAATTGCCTTTCCATACATCTGATCCTCCTTAAAACAATCTTAGTCACTAGGAGGACTTTGGGGAACAAGCCATCCCACTGTGGCTTCTGGAGAGAACTTTCATTTGGCCCGAAATGTAAAGGGCTGGTGCTCGAAGGCAGACACAAGCACACACTCTCTGCTGTTGCCCTGGAGTGACTGTGTCTTAACGGCTGCATATTGAATTGATGGGTCTCTGCCACCAGCTGTCTTTGATTTTGCAGTTCAGCCTTTCATGGATTTAATTTTCCAATTACTGGCTTCTCTTCCCAAGAATCTGTTTATTGCGATTCTCCTGGACTAAACACAAATAAACAATGAGGGCTTCAGGGTTTGCTGGGCTAGGTTGAGATGTCAGGTGCACTGACTGTGCAGTCCTTTTAATTGTGTCCCCTCTTCCTTTTCTCGCCGCCTTTTAGTAGACATTCAGGGACCCTGTAATCTTTATGCATGAAAAAGAAAATAAACTTTGTAAATGAGAGTTTTCAAACTCATCCATGACCAGGTATAAATCGTATTAGTTTTTCAAAAATCATTTTGAAAATGTGTCTATATTCTGAGTATGTCGTCTTGGTGCTTTCAAACTTCTGCCTTTTCTACTTCTCCTAAGGCTTGAGTTTACCAGATTTTGGTCCTGAAGACACTTGGGTGGGTGTAAGGCCTAGAAAGAGCTCAGTTCTAGGAATGGGAAGCAGCTGCTTTCTCCCCTTCCTCATGCCTAGGGAAGTCAGCGGCACACACAGCCCTTCATTTCTTATTTATGGTTTTCTCCTAATAAAATGATTCCCCAAATGAAGCACACGAGGTTTCCCCACAAGAGGGACTTTTTGGCCCTTTGGTTAACATCACATGCTCATGGGCCACGAAGAACAAGAAACTAGAGCTAGGGTGACCAGATACACACATTCTGTACGTGTACCCACATACACACCACGTGTGCATGCACACATACCAAAGACACACACCACATGCTCACACACATACAACACATGCATTGACACATACTACATACACCATGCATATACACACATGTAACACACCATAAACACATGCCACACCATACACTTGCACATGCATACACATGCACAAACCACATGCACACATATACCATACATCCACCCACACATACCAGCACTCACCACACAGGCACACACAACACAAGCATGCACACCATGTGCACATATGCACATGTACCACACATGTGCACACACCTGCCTGCACACACGTGTACCACACATGGACATGCACCATGCATGCACACCCCTTCCCTCTACCCACCCCAGGGCCCGACAAAATGGTTTGCAAACAGCAGAACTCAAGAAAAAGTTGTGGAAGGCCTGAATAGAAGTTAAACAAGATGGCATCCTGCTATATAAGGGGATGATAGCAAGTGCCCCTGCTGGGAGAAGAAAGTCTGGGTGACCAAGTAGTCCTTGAGCCCCCGCCTACAGGATTAATAGGATTTGGGGGGGGGGGGCTGTGAACTCCGGGGGTGGGAGGGATGGAAACCCAACAAGGCAGAGGTGGAAGTGGTTTGTTTCCTTTTAATTGTGGTCTCTGGACAAAATGCAAAGCTTTACTGACCTCAGGACACCCACCATCGAAAGGAGGCCAGCTCTTGGAAGTAAGAATTGGCAAAATCTCTCTTAGCCCAGGCCCAACCAATATCCCATCCTCCTATCTCAGCCCCTTCTGACGCTGTAGCCGCCCACATCCCACAGGAAGCATCCACACCTGTCAATCACCGGTAGTGTGGCCACGTCATCCTGGACCCCCACAACCTCCGTGGGAATTTCAGCATTGAGCCTTCTGGTTCATTTATATGAACAGACCATTTCTGCGCTTTCATTGGCGGTTTCATCTTGACCTTGGGTTAATGCTCGAGGAGTGTGCCTATGCTCCATGCTTTTTATCCTCAAACCAGCTGCCAATAGAAATGCAGATATTATCTTAGCACTTGAGGAGACCTACTAGTTTAAATGGTCTAGATCAAGAGGTCGTGGGGAGACAGCGAGACATAAAGGTGGGAAAGTGGGGTGGAGGCAGAGGGTGGAGGCTGGGGATATGGGGTTGAGGACGGAGGCTAGGGGAGGTGCCTGAGAACTTTGAGCAGACCTTGATGTTTTAAGATGCCCAGCCTGCAGAAATCTTGATGGCTTGATTCTCTTTAATGCATACATTTATTTCATGTCTGCTGTGTGCCGGGTGCAAGGTGGAGCTGAGGAGGCAGCCTGGAGGCACGTGCAGTCCGGCCCTGGGACCAGGACAGCCATGCCACCTGCCTCAGCAGAGGAGGCAACCCTGGGGCTGAGTTGGTGCAGCACAAAATCAGTGGGGAGTTGAGCTGGGCAGGGCCTGAGAAGGTATCCACCTCCACTGCGGACTTGCCCCAGGACCATGAATTCGTAATATTACATCAATGTTACGGCAATCTTATGGTTTTGTGGGAAAATATTCTTATTCTTCAGAGAGACGTTTAGAGGTATTTAGGCATGAAGTTTCATGTTGTCTGTAATTTACTTCCTAGTGACTCAGTAAAAAAAATAACGTGTGTGCTTTGTATGCTGTGTGTAGATAGGAGAAAGAACAAATGTGGCATCATATTAGCAACTGGTAAATATCTAGGTGAAGAGCATTATAGGTATTCCTTGTCTCTTAGTTCAGCTCTTCTGCAGTTTGGAAAATTTTCAGAATAAATAATCAGAGGATAAAATAGTAACAATAAAACAGGTCCAGAGGAGTAGAGTGACTTGCCTAAAATAACCAGCTTGACCCCAAATTCAGGATGCCATCACCTGTCCCTCTTCATCCAGACGAATAGAGAGACAGGCAGCGATAGCAACAGAGCCCATCATCCCCTTAGTTCAAAGGCCAGAGCTTTGCGGTCTTTCCAAAGCGGGTGTTACAGCTAAGAAATAAAGACGAGACGCACGCGCCACCTAGCGGCAAGACAAGGAAGTCTCTCGGCTGCTGCCAGTTTCCAAAGCGAACTTATCCACGTGGTTGGTGTCTTGCCCGCAGTCTCTGCCGGATTGTTAAATTTTCCCATTTGCGAAGCACTAATTCTTGTTTATATTTCTGTTCCTCTAATTTTCCGACGTGGATTCCCAGTTGTTTTGGAGAAACTAACCCAAGAACAGATTTCCTTCCCCAGAAACCTAATTGAGCCCAAAATTCTTTGATGGTCAAGAAGAAAGGAAAATATCCTGCTCATGTGTATTTGACTTCCCCCTGCCAGCAAAACTGGTGGCCTTCCTGGCTCCCTTTGGAAAGCAGCCCGCCCACAAAGCCCCAAGGGCGGTGCCTGGCACGGGGTGGGCGGCTGCGCCCGGCAGCTGCTCTCTTCCCAGGGAAGAGAACCCGGAATGGAAGCCAGAAGACCCAGGTGTGGGTCTGCAGCCGCCTTCTCCAGAGCGGATGAGGCCCCTCCAAGCTTGAGTGGTGTCCTCCTCTGCACACGGGGGTGTCACCGCTCAGCTGGGGGAGCGTGAAATTCTTGGTAAGGGGCGACACTTATCCGCTTGCTCCCGCTGGTGGCTGGAGGGTGAACTGCAGAAGACGTGCGGACGAGTACCTGCGAGTTGCAGGTGGGTATAGAAAGAGGTACCTCCCCTGTGCCGGCCACCGCGGCAGGTGCAGGGAGAACGAGATGGGCATGGTCCCGGGCATCTTGGGACCTCCAGCTGAGACCGGTGGATAGACACGCACTTGGAGAAATAACTGCTTTGCTCCAATCCTATATTGGCCCCGGAGTCACCATCTGTGTGTGCTTCTGCCTTCTCCCCCGCGTCCAGGCCCTTCGTGTGAAGTGGTCCCATCTCAGGTTGCCCTGGGTGGATCTAGACTGGATGATTGACATCTCCTGCCAGATCACGGAGCTGGACCTTTCTGCCAACTGCCTCACTTCCCTACCCTCGGTCATTCCCTGGGGGCTTATCAAACTCCGGAAGCTGAACCTCTCGGACAACCACCTGGGGGAGCTGCCCAGCGTGCAGTCATCGGATGAAATCATCTGTTCCAGGTGGGTGGCGGCCTAGCGCAGGACCCCAGAGTGGCCTGCCCACCCCCCCACCCCCAACCACATCTTGTCATATTTTTAAATAAATGTTCTGACTCAGTTAGAGAAGGAAGTTCTGCCTGCCAGTGTGCAAGCTCTGGGGAGCCAGGTCAGGGCTGCCCATGATCCATGAACACAAAGAGGGAGGGGGGGAGGGGGCGGCGGCTGGTCTGGCCCAAAGCTGCACTGCCCACTCACTGCCCAGCAGGACTGAGAGGCCTGGTGTGGGGTCCTGCACCCAGGAATCGGAGCAGGAGGTAGAAAGCTTCCCAGGCCGGTGGAAGCAGTGGAGCCCAGGGATACCAACTTGTACTCCATCTCCTGGGGAGAGGACACAGTGAAAAGGCTCCTTAGACAGACGGTTAACACTGCAGGATCTGGCCGCGAGTAGGCAGTGTGGGCATGTCCTGTCTCCTTCTTAAGGAGACCTCAGGGAGAAGCCTGAGATTGCATGGGAGGGGAAGGACCTTACTTTCGTTGATTGATTGAAGACATACATGCAAAACATCATTCCATAAAGGATTTGAGCTGATTTCCAAAGCTCAGCTTCTAAGTGAAGAAAGTGAGAGGGGCGTGGGGAAGCTATTGGGGTCAGCAGTGACCTGTGGTGTACACACCAAGATCTTAAAGAGCAAGTGTCCTCCAAGAGGGGGTTCCTAATCTGGGCAGGATGGATATGTTTCTGGGTGCTGAAAGTTCAAAGTCACTGCCCTGCCATCTTCCTCATTGCCTCTGGGCACCAACTGATTTTGCTATCACATAAATAAGAAGGTTTTCGATCCGTATTCATTAGCAAGACCAAGGACCACCTAAGAGACCTTGCCTATTGCTTCAGTCTCCCTGAATTTGGTTTTCTTTTATCTATACAGCACACAGTAGCAGTTCATCAAATGAATAAAAATCACTATGTGCTCCATCTTCAATGCACACTATTTGGCCGTGTGCCGAGAGTAAAATAAAAAATACTCCTCTTATTTACAGAGAAATATTTAAAAGTGGTATTATACCTCTTTTTTTCTGATGACTTGACTTCCTTCTTCCCCAACTACAGGCTGCTTGAAATTGACATTTCCAGCAACAGGTTGTCCCATCTGCCACCGGGATTTCTGCACCTCTCAAAACTTCAAAAACTGACAGCATCAAAAAATTATTTAGAAAAATTATTTGAAGAAGAAAGTGGTATGTTTTATCACCAGTAGCCTGGGTTGGTTTTTCCTTTTCTCCACAGTAGAAACATTTTTACCAATTGATCTTTTTTTTTCCTAGCCACCAACTGGATTGGTTTGCGGAAACTACAGGAACTTGATATATCTGACAATAGATTGACAGAACTCCCTGTGTTGTTCCTTCATTCTTTCAAGTCACTCAATTGTCTGAATGTCTCCAGAAACAACCTGAAAGTGTTTCCGGATCCCTGGGCCTGCCCTTTGGTTAGTATTGTACAGAAAAGAATGAAAACCACTGTCAATTCTGCTTCTGTGTTAACCCCACATAGCTCTCTTGCATCCGTTGTCTCACTTTATCCCCACAGCAGCCACGTGGTATAGGCAGGATAGTTGTAGGGGAACATCTGTCAGTCAGCACCCAGCAGGTAACTCGGCTCAAAGCCAGCTCCCCTTCCCCTGGGCTCAAGACTTCACACCGCAGCACCCATCTCAGCTTCCGGCAGTTACGGCTTGTGTCACTGGCACAGGATAAGTTTTGTCCTAAGGGGGAGGGGGCTGGTTCTTTTAGGCCCACTGTAAAATAAGAATAAGGGAAAGAAGAGGAAATAATCTGCATTCAGGGCACTGCCAATTAAATGGGCCTTTTTGTTTGCTTGTTTCTAGGAAACTTTGTTAAAACAGATGGAACAGCATAAAGAATATCTGTGTTCAATTGCTGTTGGTTTTAAACCAGGAAATTCTCCATTGCTAGAATTAGCATTTCTAGTTTGACCATATGTGCGTGGGAAACTGGCTCCTCTCTAGAGCAGGGTCCTGAATTGTTCCAGTATTTCCAGGGACAATGGGCTGTGTGTTCTGGAATAAAGCAAAAGGACTATGAACTCCCTTTGTCTCCCCTCAGGAAACTCCATTCCCATCCCTTCCCTAGAGCAGGGATGGGAGAAACCAGGACAAAGAGAGTTTCTAGCCTCTTAATTGACACTAAATCATACTCGTCACAGAACCTTCTTTTAATGGTTTTATTTTTAACATCAGATTTCGAAACAGCTTGATTAAGCACCACTTCATTAAAAGAGCTAATTAATATCTCATTCTTTCTCATCACACTTCTAGAAATGTTGTAAAGCATCCAAAAATGCCCTGGTGTCTCTGCCAGAAAAAATGGCCGTGTTTTGGAAAAATCACCTGAAGGACGTGGATTTTTCGGAAAATGCGCTAAAAGAAGTTCCCCTGGGACTTTTTCAGCTCGATGTGAGTACACTATTGCTTTCTTTCTCACAGTCAGCTTTTTTGAGAAAATCACTCCACACTGCCGTGAAACCAGTGTGCTTCTGAGACAAATAAGGATACAACTGTTAAGTCAAAGGAAGGTCTAAAAATTTATACCCGTGCTATGATCTCAACTGTTAAAAGTACACATGGTGAGGAGCAAAGATTGGAAGGAAATGTGCACAATGAAAACAGCTATGGGATGATGGAATTTTTTCCCCAAGGCTTTAATGTTGAAAACTGTCAGCACAGCACAGCAGCCCCTCTATCCTGACCAGGGCCTCCAACCCTCTTGGCTCTTGGGTGGGCCCATGAGGCTGCCTTCCCAGTTTATGAACCAAGGGGAGCACTGTAGGGGGCGAGGTAGTGACCTGTCTTCTCCCCTTTTTCCTCGTGGAATATGCTTGCCCAGGGTCCTTTCTTGGCCCCATATTTGTCCAGGTAACTGTGGCTTGATGTCCCCTCCTCCCTGAGAACATGGGTGTGGAGGGGGCCTTCTAGAATCATTGGCCAGGGGGCCCTTAGTGGAGAGCATGAGGCAGAACTGGGCAGCAGGCATTGAAGACTAAGGGCCGTACATGGCAAGGCAGTCTGGTCACTCTGCTGGGTCCACCATGGAGCCCCTGATGGGGGCTGCCCCAATGCCTTTAGAAAACACTTCTCAGGCCCCTGATCTGGGACTAACCCTGGACTCTTAGCTCCTAGCAATGAATATGATCCATGTTCTGCATTGAGGGGATCCCAGTTGAGTGGGTGGAAACAGAGACAGATGTGTAAACAACCCAAAGTGAGAAAGGACCCCCTCCCACCCAGGCTGGGATGGGCACCCAGATTCTGGGAAAAGGCCCTTTCCTGAATTTACTTCCAAAGAGCCCTCTGACCCTCAGGAATCAGAGTTCTGCACCTCTGCTATCTCCTCCTCATTGAGAAGAGGAGAAGCCCCTGAACCCCGCAGATAGAGGCCCTAAGTTCAGGGCCACTGTCGTAGCTTTGTGCTTGGGGGAGACACCCCCCCCCCATCACCTGTCTTGAGTCTGTATTCTCTTAATTCACACCTATGCCTGAAAGATTTGGCTTTCAGGTTTCCCTGACAGTGCAGAAACAGCAAACCGGGAGAGAAAGAAACTTGTTCCAAACTTCACCCCTCTGCTCTGTGGGAATTAGATCTTTGCTGGCGTTCTCCTCCACCAGATTGGGCCTGGAGGTGGTGGTGGGGGCAAGATGCAGCACTGAGGGGACATGTGCCCATCTAGGGGCTGGTTGGAGGGTTTAGGGGAAGACTCACACCTGCCTAGGGGTTAGGAGAGTAGG
Source organism: Cabassous unicinctus (assembly GCA_029593785.1). Lineage (NCBI taxonomy): Eukaryota > Metazoa > Chordata > Mammalia > Cingulata > Chlamyphoridae > Cabassous > Cabassous unicinctus. The sequence goes on along the minus strand of JAQZBX010009538.1, from coordinate 22,434 downwards.
GGATGGGGGGCCATGTGCCTACCCCATGTTCCCAGCCCCAATCCTGGGGCCTTGCACATGGCAGAGCCTCAATAAAAAGGCACTAGACATGCTGCCTGGAGGTGGCACCCCAGGCAGACAGGGATCCTGATTGAGATGGTGGGATGGGCAGTCGACCCCCTTCAAGGGAGACAGCGGCCATCCAGACCTCGGAGTTTCAGGTCGAGCAACAAAAACCTGTTTACCCTCCCAAGGCTATAGTCAGCGGCCATGCCCTGAGTCATCAAAGGAAGTGTTAAAATAAGCCCCCTGTACTCTAGTTAAAGTAAAACACATCAAAAGTTCCAGGGTAAAACCTCGGCTGGGGGGCCTGTTCCCCAAGACTCCAGGTAACTAGGTACAGCCTCATGGCCACGCTAGGTGGAGGATCCCATGGTCCAGTCCCTCAGCTGCACCTACCTGGAGGGCCCCGATGGCACCTGTGGTGGCCAGCAGAGGGCACGTGGCTGGGACGGGTCACCCTGCCCTGCCCGGGAACCCCCACCCAGGGCAGCCTGTGAAGTCGCTGGGAAGGGGGACACCCAGTGTCGTGTCCTCTGGGACTGTCGGAATTGGCCACCGTTCCCAGGAGAGGCCCACCAAGAATTGTCATTCTCAAGAATCCTTAAAATGGAGAAGTACTGGACTCCATTCTAGAATGATTGCCCCTCGTTGATTTTGAGGGGAAGATTAACATCTGTAGAGGTAAATCATTATTACCTCTCACTTGTTTTATATAATTCTGTGAATTTTAAGAGACTTTTGAACCCCCATACTCTTAGAATCTTTGTCAAGGTGAATCTGTTACAACAGCTGGGCGAGCTGGCATTTCCTCCCCTTTGTATATGACACCACCTTGTCCTCGCTGTCTCTTTCAGGCCCTGATGTTCTTGAAGTTACAGGGAAACCAGCTGGTGACACTTCCACCTCACTACAAGTGGACCTGTAGACAACTCAAAACCCTGGATCTCTCCAGAAACCAACTTGGGAAGTAAGCAGAGGTGCCCTGTATCCTTGGCAAGTTCTAAAATGTGCTTGGAAACACAGTCTTGCAGACTCATAGGGCAGTGTCTTCCCGCTTCTGATTTTTAAATACCTCTGAAGAATCTGGTCTCTAACCAGAACTTCGGAAGTCTTTGCCAGTAATTAATAAAAACAGATATAGAGCCAATAAAAGACCTAAGAGTAAATCCCCAAAGCCTTCCAAATAAAAGGTGAAAGGTGGGCCTGAGCCCACCTTTGGCCATCCTGCTTATGCAGTGTGTCGGGAACGAACGCCACAAAGAGAGCATCCCTCCCTGGCCAGCGCAAGTGTAACAGCCATCAGAATATGCTGTTACATGCCTGCCTGGAATGGAAAAGCTCAAGAATGGAAACTACAAATCATGCCAGGGTTAGATCATCTTCTCTGCACGTTGGTCAAATTTTCCCCCAAAGACTTTTAGAGCACCAGTGTTGCGATTAGCAGGCAGTGGCTGTCTGCCCTTACACATATGCTGCTGATGCAGTTTTCCCCCTGCTTTCTGGATGGTTCAGCATTATACAGTCACAGCCAAGTTAGTAATGTCTTTGTTATGCTTTCTTCCGTTTTTTACTCCCTCTACCCCCACCACAGAAATGATGATGGACTGAAAACAAAGCGTGTTTCCTTTTTCACCACCAGAGGGCGCCAGCGTTCAGGGACGGAATCAGGTGAGTGTGTGTTGGTGTCCATCAAAGCGGGGAATGGCTCTTATATTGGACTTTCCCCTTCAATGCCCTGTTGGACCACTGGAGATGTCCAGATGTGGCTGGAGAACCTGGAAGCCATCTGGGTCCATCCCTCGTGTCTCACATACAGCATGCAGTTATCCTGAAGCCCCCTTCCGGTCTGGGGTCTGAGGATACTAGTGGTTACCATGAGTGGAGGGCCTACAGCATGCCAAGTGCTGCCCCAGATTCTTTCCACATGTTCAAGCCTTTCTTTAATCTTCACAAATGAGGTGTGGATTGTGATTTCTCATTGAGGCTCAGAGGGATTGATCAGCTTGCCCAAAGTCACGTGGCAGCCCATCCTTTCTGCCTCCCTGTGGTAGCTCGTAAAGGGAATGCCTGGGAACACAGCCACCCTCACCCGCCTTCCCTGCCCCCCCCAAAGCTGTCCTGGCTGGGCTGGGGTTCTGGAGGAGCCAAACTCATCAGAAACAGAACTTCCCTAGAGTTTTCATACTGGCCAGACAGCAAGGGCTGTTCAGCAGAGAATATGTTGGATCTCTAGGAAAACCAGTTCTTCTCATTCTTTATCTTTTGTGAGGTAGGAGGGAAGGCATGGGCCCTGTCCGTCTCATTAAATAACTAGCCCTCCTTTTTAACCTGAAAACTATGACTTATAAAGTCAGCCACACTCAACAGAAATATCCTCTGGGATATTTCATATCATAAAACATAAACATAATATCATAAAACACATAAAACAGGAACCAATATTCAGGTCCTTTTAAAATGTAATACCACTTTCTTCTTTGGCTTGATAGTCTATGCTGGCATAGTACTCTTTTAGAAAAGACAGTGTGAGGTAGGGATAAGAAATGCAACAGAGGCCAAAACACATTTGCAGGAAGTGAACAAAATCCTCTGACCACCTGTTGCACTTTTTAATGAACTTGGGTGTGTTTCTATATATACATTATATATATATATATATATATATATATATATATATGTCATGCATGAGTATATATGAGTATATATGAGTATATATGTTTCTATATGACTGAAAAATAACACATCTGAAAATAGACTTAAGTAAATATAGGAATTTAGCACATGACAAAGGTGGCATCTCAATTTATTGGGAAAAGAATGTTTTATTGGTTTTTTAATAAATCATGTTTATTAATAAATCATTTAATAAATAATTACCTACCCAACTGGAAGGGGGGAAACAACCCTAGACCCCCTACCTTACATCAATTACAAAAATGTCCATGTGGGTAGCAGGTTTAAATGTAAAAGAAAATAATATCATTTAGAAGAATGTGTATATAATTTGGTGGTGGGGGAGACTTTTTTAAGCTAGCTGGGAAATCTAGAAACCATAAAAAAAAGATAGAGATCTGTGACTTTATAAAAATTTAAAAGTTTTGTTCAGTAAAAGGCATTCTAAACAAAGTCATGCAAACAGACTGAGCAGAAATATTTGCAACTCAAACTGTTGTGACTCAAATTGGCTTAAGTTCCTAATATACAAAGAAGTCTTACAAATTGATTTTTAAAAAATAAAAGACAGTCCAATAGGAAAATATGGACAACAGATATAAAATAGTTCACAGAAGAGGAAGTCCAGACAGCCAAGAAACAAATGAAAAGGTACTTCACCACGCTAGAGGGAAATGCAATTATGACTGATCCTAATTTAAAATTAGGGCCTTAAGACTTTAGAAATTAAGTCCGGGCATAGAGATTTCACTTGGAAGGAAAGAGAACTAAACACTTTCTTCACATTGATGCCAAAATGGGACAATGGGCATGAAAAGAGTTGCTGGTGTGGATCAAGTTTGCAGTCACATTGCTGATGGGTTGAGCCTCGTACATTGGGGTCGACCAGAAGTCCATTTCCAGTTTAGAAGTGCAGAATTTCTTCTAGGACATGGAGAAGTGTGTGTGTGTGTGTGGTGACAGGACCACCACTCAGTGGAATCAGCCAGTCCTGGAAGTAGGGCCTTCTCTCCCTTGTGAAACCACAGAAGGGCAAAGTCAACCACAAACAATGAAAAATGCAATAAGAACATGTACCAGTGTTCTGTAAAATGATTTTGATGGTGGCCTGCAGGAGCACATCTGGGGAGCTCAGCTGAATCCCCTGGCAGAGGCAGATGGTGGCTGTGATATATGACAAAGCCCTCTTGATTTTTCAAATATAGTCTAGAAAGTTGAGACCTATGCCTGAAGTAAAAAAAAAGGGAGGCCTGTTGTGACCCACTTCCCTTAGGAGGGTTATTGTCTTACAGCTGTTGACCCTTGGATAAGGAATTATCTATAAAAGATGTTTGCAGATGGATAGCAAAATTCCAAGTAAATTTATGTACATTCAAGTAGTCTTGTTTATGCAGCGGCCTCATCCAAAAATAATTTGGATGGCTGTTTTTACAGTAAAATTCAGACCAGCAGAGTCATAAATAGCTTATGAATAAAGAATTACAGTTCATAAATACCTCAAGCTGTGTCTCTCCAGCCCATGTTTTCCTAGTTTGCCCCACTGGGCTAGAAGGTCTCTAACAGGTGTTGCGTCTGTTTGCAGTGGCAGTTCTTTAGTCCATCTGTCCATTACTTAAAGAGGCTTAATAAACACCAAAGCAAAACTTTAAATTGGAAAGCATAGAGGCCAGGTGTTCAGAACGTGTTCTCTGGGAAGAAAGCAAGGTTTTTTGCTACAAATTTTCTTTAATGAAAATGTGAATCAGGGCAGGCTAAGGTTGAGCACCCCTTTCCATTGAAAAGGGGGGAAAAAACCTTCTGTGAACATTTTCTCGTGGAACAAGGTCAAATACAAAGTCATCTTTAAAAGTCTGCTGCACCTTCATTCCATCGGGTCCTCTGCAGTGAGTCTCATTCACATCACATGTCATAGCTGGACAGATTTTCCAGGTGTCAATTTTGGTATTCTGTTATCATCTTCCAGAGCGTTCTGTGAGACCAGGTTATCCCATTACCACTGATCCCACAGCTACATCTGTGGAGAAAAGCCAGCACTCAGCAGGGGAATTATGATCAAGGGCAACAGAACATTGCTTAAGCCCAAAAAAAGAATCCAGGCTTTTCTATCTTTTGTCCCTGGCAGTGGGAACCACAGCAAGAGGGCTTGGAGGCCATCGTTTTATCTTGAATTCTCCAAGTTGAAAGGGAGAGGGCATGGTGTCCTGCTCTAATCTCTCTGCCTTAGGAGGATAAAGGCACTTCAGGGACCCTGCTGAAATCCAACCCCACGATTTCCATCAGCCTGCATTTCCAAGGCTCTTGGACACATTCCTTCTCAACTCTAATGCTCTGTGCCAGTAGAAGTGGAAGATTTGAATTGACTTTAATAGTAACCTCACAATTACACTAATTAACAAAGTCCCTTACGTACTAAAGAGTTGGCTTGGTTTTCAGAGAAAGCATAAAAACTTAGCCTATATTATTATTTAATGAGCTAGCTTTTAAAATTGATAAACAAATACATATACATGGTAAAACTAAGTTTTTGAACAGTAACAAAAGAAGGATAATGAGAATTCAGTCCTCCAGTACTGCCTTTTCCCATAGACAATTTCACATGTCTCTCTGATCACAGTTGTGTGTGTGTATGTAATATACACAACCCACATGTGAACTTGCATGCTCATATAACACTGCATTGTGTGTGGTATGTACACCCACATGTAGCATGTGTGTTTATGTGTGAAGACACATATATACACATATATGTGCATTGTGGTGTGTGTGGCTGTGTGCATTTTTGCACACCCTTTCTGGCACACAAATAAGCCTTCTCTGTACATCTGATTCTGCACCTTGTTTTTTCAGTTCACCAAGAGCTCTTGATTATCACTTCACATCCAGGCATGAAGATCTGCTCCATTCTTTCTAATAATTGCATATTATTCCATTGGGTGTCAAAACAATCCCCTACAGGTGGACATGGCAGTTTTCCTCTCTTTGCTGTTGCAAACACTGTACCACTGAGCATCCTCATTTTCATGTCTTTGCCACATGGGCAAAGGTGTCTGTAGGGCAATTGCCTGGAATTGGAAATGTCAGGTCAATTATATGAGCATTTTATTTTGATAGATTTGCCAAAATGCTGTTCAGAGGTCGCACCAGGTTATAGACTGTATGAGTCTCCTAGGGCTCCTAGGGCTGCCGTAACAAAGGACCACAAACAGACATTTATTGTCTCTCAGTTCTGGAGCCTGGAATCCAAAACCAAGCTGTCAGCAGGGGCTCCCTCTGGACCCTGTAGGGGAGAACCCTTCCTTGCCTCCTCCACCTCCTGGTGTTTGCTGGTCATTCTTGGCGTTCCTTAGCTGCACCCTCTGCTTCTGCTGTCACGTGGTCTCCCCTCCTGTCTGTCCGTCTCTTCTCTTCTTATAAGGACACGAGTCCTATTGAATTAGGGGCCCTAACCGCATCTTAATTTAAGGAATTCCATCTGTAACTACCCTTTTTCCAAATTAGGTCACATTCTGTAGTGCTGGGGCTTAGGACTTCAGCATGTCTCTGGGGGACACAATTTCAATGCATGACATGAACCCACCACCCCTTCTCGCGGTGTTGCTGGGGGTCATTGTCAAGCATCTGGTCTACTCTGCCATCTCCTTGCAGGCAGTGTGCTGGAATTCCCCGCCTTCCTAAGTGAGTCTTTGGAAGTCCTTTGTCTGAATGACAATCACCTGGATACAGTGCCCCCCTCTGTGTGCCTACTGAAAAGCTTATCAGAACTCTACTTGGGAAAGTAAGTACATATCAAGGAAAACCACACTGAGTCGCTGCCCCAGGGAAGCAGAGTGGCCTCCCACAAACCACCTGGGATGCAGGAGCCAAGGAGAAGGAAACAGTCTGTTTACCAAGAAGTCAGAAGCAGGCTTTTCAGAACAGGGTTTGGTTAAGGAGATGGTGGGGGTAGAGGGGAGGAGGACAGGGTAGCAAGGCAGTGATATATGTTTTGTTTTAATTTCCAAGGGGCTTTATTGAATCTATAAAGAAAAGATTTACCTACATTTCAAAGGGGACAGAGAAAGAAGTTACAATGACCAATTTTCTAAAGTAAATGCTGAAAAAAAACGGGAAAAGAAAGCCTCTGGTGATTTGTGGGTTTGCTCTTTGACTTGGGCTACAATGAGAACTGCTTGCTCATCCCTCCATTCATTTACTGAGTGTCTGCGGCATGCTGAGCTCTGCCTGGGGCAACAGCCAGCCTGTAAAAATCGATGAAAATACAAAATAATCCAGGCTACCTTGCAGTTTCAAGAAGGGGTAGTAATCATCTTTATGATCGTATCATGAGTGGAAAAGACAGGAAAAATTAGGGGAGGGGATCCAGTCCTAAATGGTAGGGATTTGTAGAAGACAGAGCTGCCGTTCTACCATGGACATTTCCTGGAGAAATGCTTTGACATAAGTATTTAATAAATAAGGGCCCAAGACATCAGGTTTGGGGTGCAGCCTATCCAGGACCCTGGCAGGACCCAGAGGCTGACAGGGTGTGTGGTGTGTGTGTGTGTGTGGTGTGTGTGTGTGTGTGTTCTCTCGTGATGGGTGTGTGTGCCCTTAGCAATCCCGGCCTCCAAGAGCTGCCTCCTGAGCTGGGGCAGCTGGGGAACCTCTGGCAGTTGGACGTTGAAGACCTCAACATCACCAACGTGCCTGCAGAGATCAGAAAAGAAGGTAGGGCTTCCGCAGCCCCGTTTCCCAGCCTCACCTCCTGGGAAAAATGACTCAAGTCCACGGTCACGTTCCTGGGGTGGAAACAGTGAGGTGGCCCGGGGGAGCCTAACTCCAGCATCCGTGTTGGGGAAGATGCCAGAAAATGATCCACAAAGGGATAGTTACTGAGGATCATTGTACTGGGCGTGACCAAGTTGTAGAACTCTCTGTGAAGGATGTTTCAGGTTCTTGCACTTTGGGATGATTAACATTGCACCTTCCCTCCATCAGACCCCATAATCCTCAGTGCTCCCAGTTAGAACTCATAGAAGGTGTTCCTTTATGCCAGGGCTTCGTTCCTTAAGAGATGCGAGCGTGTACCCGTTTATATGTTCCGGGCGGCATTGACTTTCCCGCTTAATGATTTCCTTCTAGGCCCCAAAGCCATGCTGTCTTACCTGCGTGCTCAGCTGCGGAAAGCGGAGAAGTGCAAACTGATGAAGATGATTATCGTGGGTCCCCCGCGCCAGGGCAAGTCCACCCTCCTGGAGATCTTACAGACGGGGAGGGCCCCCCAGGGGGTGCACGGCGAGGCCACCATCAGGACCACCAAGTGGGAGCTCCAGAGGCCGGCCGGCTCGAGAGCCAAGGTCAAGGACCGTCGGTGTGCAGAGTTCCCGTGGGTGGGAGGTCCCTCCCTCCCTGGGCCCCTGTGTCTCCCTGCCCAGAGAGCCCAGGCTTTTCTCAGCAGAGAGGCTGAGTCCCAGGATACCCACATCCCAGAGGGCTGGTGTGCCGTTTCCAACCAGCTCCTGCCAAAGGCAGTGGATAATTTCTGAATGTCACCTGTTGCCTTTCTGTTATAGTTAAACTGAGGCTCTAGGCCAGTGGTTCTCCACCCTGGCTGGTTGTTAGATTCCCTTGAGGAGCTTTTAAGGGTATCAATGCCTGGGCCTCTCCATCTCTGCCCCCAAAGATTCTGATTCAGGTGGTCTGGGTCCGAGCCCTTTGCCACGGTTGAGAAATATGCTGCTTTAGGTGATGAAACACACCAGCATCTACCCCCAGCGTGAAGGCCCAGTGAGCAACCCTGGAATGAGTGTTCCATCTTCTCTGAGCATTTCCCACAATCTTGAGAATGAGTTTTTAAGCCCGATTTAAAATGAATTCATTTGAACCGATCAGTCATCCTCTTGCCCAGGGTTCAGTATCAGAAATGAAAGTGAAATTGTTCTTCCACTTGAAACAGGAAAAAAAAAAAAAACCACTGTGGAATATTAATGGGCTCTTCAATCCCAGAAGGTAGCAGCATGGGGGCAGTTAGCTATTTCTCCAAGCTATGTAATGAACTTGCCAGGGAAAAGGCCTTCCTTTATCTATTGCCTTATTTGCATGCTGTTGTACTGTGATTACGCGTGGCCACAAGGGGATTCAAGGTCAAGGAGGCTGGGGATTCAAGGTCAAGGAGGCCATTTCGTTGAGGCCTTAGGGGGCCATATCTTGCTTGATTTTCCCAGTAGCTCCCCTCACAGTGGCAGCTAGAAATGGATTTTGCTGCAGAGGCTTTCACCCAAAACCACTTTATAAACCAAGGAAACCCAGTTTGAGGAATTAGGCATTTAAGTTGAATGTATATTCCAACCCAGACACAGAAACTGCTCCTCTAAAGAGGGCGGACCTGTCTGTTTGGGACCAGAACAGCCAAAATGGCTCCTCTCCCATAATTAATGCCAGGCATTCCCTGAGCACCCAAGAGTGAACCCAGCTAGAGAAACTGAAGATTTTCCAATGAAACCAGAATCTTCTGGGTTCTCTCCTGCTTTCCTTTTTGAACAATTATTCAACGTCATTTTCTTCCCACTGTTATTTAGCAAATGGTTGTCCGAGGCCTGAGGAGGGATTCATGTTTCCTGTCCTTTAGCCACCATTCCTTGCTCCCATAGTAAAGTTTCCCCTTCGAGAATTGAAGGAGAATCTCCTGATCTTGTAGATGCAGAGCAGAGCTGGACATTCTGTCCTGTAACTATCTGTGTGGCTGGCTTTCAGCCAGTTTAGAACAGCTGTCCGTTTTGATTTTCATACAAAAAGCAGGTCAGCATGCTGTATCTGGTAGGCCAAAGCATAGCATCAGAGAAATGATTTCTTACTACAGAAAACTACAGCCTTAGCTTCTCAGGCCAGACTATGACCTCATAAAATGATAGAGAAACCACAGTTTACACAGCCTTTCCGTGCAGCCCAACAGCTAAGCTTTTGTTTGCTTCCCACGCCACCACATTCTTGGTGGGCGGCATCCTCTGACCTGCAGGAGCTTGGAGACCCACACAGATGGGGGTTAAGCCCTGGTACCCCAGGGTGAGCAGTGACATCAGCATAGGCTTCCTGGGGCTCCAGACGGAGCTTGAACGATACCCTCAAAAGTTCCACAGACACCGATAAACACAAACGGTCCCTCCAGCAGGAGCCAGCTGTCAAGGACCTGGCCCTCTGCTCTTTGGTTAGCAGCAGATAGGAGCCCCTAGAAGTCCACCTCCGAGCAACGGGGCCCTGTCCCTTTGATCACTCATCTCTGAGAGAGACAGCAGGGCCTGCAAAATCTTTCTTCTCTCATGTGTTTCTCAGGCCCCCCGAGTACAGACTTAGAACTGAACAGTTATCTGTATTTGATTTCCTAAAAACTCGGCTTTTGAAATGCCTCTCTCTTGCCACCCTCGTTGCTCAAGTAGGTTGAGTCCGTGGAGTTCAACGTCTGGGACATCGGCGGTCCAGCCAGCATGGCCACAGTCAACCAGTGCTTCTTCACGGACAAGGCGCTGTACGTGGTGGTCTGGAACCTGGCACTGGGAGAGGAAGCCGTGGCCAACCTCCAGTTCTGGCTGCTGAGTATTGAGGTGAGTGTGCACCAGCCCGTAAGTTCCCAGAGGGCATCGGAGGTGCCTGACCACTTCTCTTTACTGAAGAAAAACAAACTTGTGTTACAGAAAACACGCTTTGCATTATTTTTTCCACTTAAAAAAAATTTTTTTTAATTAGAGCAGTTGTAGGTTCACAGAAAAATCAAGCAGAAAATACAGAGTTCCCATCTACCCAGACACAGACACACGCAGTTTTCCCTATTATTAACATGTTGCATTAGTGTGGTACTTTGTTACAATTGATGAAACAGTATTACTGTAATTTTAGTCCACTGTTTACATTAGGGTTCACTCTTTGTGTTGCACAGTTCTATGATTTGTTTGTTTGCTTGCTTGCTTGTTTTGGTGTGGTTACTTGTATACGCCCTAAAATTCCCCTTTACATCCCTATTCAAATACACAATTCAGTGGTGTTAATTACATTCGTGAAGTTGTGCCTCCATCACCATCATCCAATGTCAAAACTTTTCCATCATCCCAAATAGAGACTCTGTTCCAATTAAACATTAACTCCCCATTCCCCAACCCCACTCAGCCCCTCGTAACCTATATTCTTTTTTCTGACTTCATGAATTTGCATATTCTGCTTGTCTTATATAAGTGAGATCATACAGTATTTGTCCTATCATGTCTGGCTTATTTCATTCAGTGTGATATCGTCAAGTATCCATGTTGTAGCATGTATCAGAACTTCATTCCTTTTCATAGCTGAATAATATTCCATTGTATGTGTATACCGTATTCATCTGTTGACGGACACTTGGGTTGCCTCCACCTTTTGGTAATTGTGAATAATGCCACTATGAACATTGGTATGCAAATATCTGTTTGAGTCCCTGTTTACAATTATTTGGGGGTATATACCTAGAAGTGGGATTGCCGGGTCATATGGCAATTCTATACTTCACTTTCTGAGGAACCGCCAAGGTGTTTTCCACAATGGTTACACCATTTCACGTTCCCACCAATAATGAATGAGTGTTCTTATTTCTCCACATCTTCTCCAATACTTATTTTCCATTTTTTAAAATAGTAGCCATTCTAATGGCAGTGTAATGGTATCTCATTGTGATTTCGATTTGCATTTCCTTGATGGCTAATGACTTTGAGCATCTTTTCACATATATTGGTCATTTGTATATCTTTGGAGAAATGTCTCTTCAAGTGATTGCCCATTTTTTAATTGGGTTGTTTCTCTCTTGGTTGTTGAGTTGTAGGAGCTTTTTATATATTCTGGATATTAAACGCTTATCAGATATGTGGTTTCCAAACATGTTCTCCCATTCTGTAGGTTGCCTTTTTACTTTCTTGATAAAGTCCTTTGATGCACAAAAGTTTTTAATTTTGATTAAGTCCCTTTTATTGATTTTTTTCTTGCTTTTTGTGTAAATGCTAAGAAACCATTGCCTAACACAAGGTCCTGAAGATGTTTCCCTGTTTTCTTCTAGGAGTTTTATAGTTTTACTTCTTATGTTTAGGTCCTTGATCCATTTTGAGTTCATTTTTGTACATGGTGTGAGGTCTCCTGTATATAACTATCGAGTTCTCCCAGCGCCATATGTACCCCATGCCTAAATGTGTATGAGACTCTAAGTTGCTGCCATGGTGACTCAGAAATCTGCGACCACAGCAGTGACCTTCAGCCCTGGCTGAAGTGCTGCCACCATGTGACTCTTAAACCACGTAGGATGGAGCATGGGGGAAGGGTCTGGACCGGCAGGACCAACTTTTTTTTATGGTTTTTTTTTTTCCCCTTCGATTCAGTCTTTGTGGAGTCTTTCTCTAGTCTGTCTTTTCCTCCAGAATTTCAAGCAAGTTGAGTCTACCCTTTTATTTAGCTTCCTCTAAGGGGAAACATCCCCAGGGATGTCTTTCGCCACCATCTTGATCACGCCTTTTATGGGTTCTGCTGTCTTTCCACAATGAAGTCTAATGGCTGTTGAGGTGCTTATTCTATTTTCATTTACTTATCATATTTCTTAAATGTTTCCTATAATATTTCTTAGATGTACTAACCTCCACCCTTGGATCCAAAAGGGGAACAAGGCTCACCTCCCCAAGCATCGAGGTGGTGCAAGCATGAACACAAGCCCTCTGCCTCGGCGGGCTCGTGTGACATCTTCAGGGGTCCAAAATTCCCCCCCTCTGAGCAGTCACTGTGGGCCGCGGCCCTGTCTCTGCAGAACCCTGCACCTTGGTTCACAGGGCACCGCCGACCGTGGGAGCTGATGCCGAGGGAGGGGCATCAGCGCTGCCCTTGTGAGAGGCGGCGCTCAGCGGCGGGGGTCTCTTTCGCAGGCCAAGGCCCCCAACGCGGTGGTGTTGGTGGTGGGGACCCACCTGGACTTGATCGAAACCAAGTTCCGAGTGGAGAGGATCGCCACGCTGCGCGCCTACGTGCTGGCCCTCTGCCGCTCTCCCTCGGGGTCCAGAGCTACGGGCTTCCCCGACATCACCTTCAAACACTTACAGTGAGTGTCCCTGCAAGGCCCGTGTCCGTGTTCCCGGGAGGACCCCTGAGACCTGCCCTCAGAGGCCAGGAGACAAGGTTGCCAGGCTCCTTCCACGGCGAAGGCGGCCCCTCAGCCACCAGAACAGAGCCAGCCCTCGAGGAGGACAGGGCCTGCAGACACCCTGCCTGGGCTTCTTCTGGACCCCTCCCCGCTCCAGCTCCCATGGGACCAGGGAGGGTGATTCTCTCCAGTCACTGGGCACTTGTTACTCATTTATCAAGAACCAGCCCCCGGGTTGGTCCCAGACCTCAAGTGGGGCTGCAGAGACTCAGTGAGTGGCCCTCATCCCAGACAATGAGTCCAGAAGGGGCTGGGGGAGGAGGGACAGCGAGGCACACCTGGCCCCCAGCTCCTTTCTGGATTCTCACAACAACCCTGCCAACACAGGGATGGATATTGCACCCACACTGCCAACGATGAGACTAAGGGTCAGAGAGTCAAGGGAGGATTCCAACAGGATGCCCCATAGGAAGAAGGCACATGTGGCCTCAGCCACACTGCTGGCTCTTGGGTCCTGTTCCTCACTCTGGATGGAGTCCCTGGGTGTTAGAGCACATCAATCTGGCACAGAAAGCAGGGGCAGCATTGGGGACCTCCTCAGGAACCCTTAAAGAGCCCCTGGGACTGTGATCATCAGAGCCCTGGCTCTGGCGCAGACCCTGGGTCAAACCTGAGCCTGCTGCTTCCCAGCTCAGGTCCTTGGGGGTCACACCATACCTCTTAGCCTCACTTTTGTCCTCTGTAAAATGGGCACATTGGGAAGACAGACCCAAAGTGTGCCCAGCACAGTGCTTTGCACAAAGTAAGCCCTCAATAAATTCTTGGTGTCCATTTTTCCCATGTTCTCAAGGTGTCCCAGAGTCCCACTTGGAAAGACAGCCAAACTGAAATGCTTACTCACCAGGGGTGGGTGCTATGAGTAAGCTCAGCTCTTTCCCACACACAGTGAACTTTCCTGTAAGAGCCTGGAAGGCCACGAGGGGCTGCGGCAGCTGATTTTCCACGTCACTTGTAGCATGAAGGCCGTGGGTGACACCATCGGCAGCCAGCGGCTCGTGGGGAGGCTGGTGGGTACCTCGCTGGCTCGGCGGATGAAACACGGGCTGGTCCCCATGTGTTTGGGAAGCTGTACTTTTCCTTTCTCTTCACTACAAAACCCATGTGCTGGGTCATCAGGCTCAGCGGTTCTGAGTGTGAGCAGTTTTTTGGGGGGAAGGGAAGGGATGGGTGGCAGTGGGAGGGGATAGGCACAGGGCCTGCCTGCGGTGGCCTCGGAACCTGAGGGCCCAGCCTCGGCCACCAGCCTGCCCTCTCCCCACCACCCCAGATCCCCAGGAGCTACCTAAGCCTCCAGGAGGCCGTGCTGGCCGAGCAGCAGCAGCGAAGCCAGAAGGACGACGTCCAGTACCTGACTGACAGACAGCTGGAGCAGCTGGTGGAGCAGACCCCCGATAACGATATCAAAGATTATGAGGACCTACAGTCCGGTGGGCCAGGGCAGGAGCCAGCGTTTGGGGGGCAGGGGGTGTCCCAGGCAGGGTGGGGGACGGGAGATCCAGAAAGGTGTGGGCAGGGAGGGTCGGTCACCCCTAGGGGGCGCAGGGTCAGGGACATTGCACTTGTGAGAAACAGAATCTTATACACTTGCTAACTCCAGCTTATGACCCTCAGCACAGCAGATATATTTTGAATGGGAATACAAAGAACTCGCCCTTGTTTTCCCGCCTCCCATCCATTTCTCCTTTCCTTTGTCCCTCCATTCCTCCCTCCCCTCTTTCCTTTGAAAGGGAGAGAGAGCGAGAACCCATGCAGAGTTTAAGTGCCAGGATGATGTATGCCACTGAAGACATATGAGCAAAATGCACAGATCCCTGCCCTCAAAATAGACAAAGGTTAAGCCGCCTGGTATGGTGTACCCAGTTGGTTGTCCAGTGGTCGTGTTGAGAAGTTACAGGGTCCCCTTAGAGGACCTGTAATCAGGCAGCAGACCCGGTCCTGCGGGTCTGCACATGTCGGGAGTGCCAGTTTCCTTCCAGGAAAGATTCGTGACTCAGGGACCCCCTGGGGCATGGTGTCACCCGCCCTCGACCCCCGTTAGCTGACGCTGCTCCCTCTGTGTCTCTGGGCAGCCATCAGCTTCCTCATCGAGACCGGCACCCTGTTGCACTTCCCGGACACCAGCCATGGCCTGAGGAACCTCTACTTCCTCGACCCTATCTGGCTGTCCGAATGTCTGCAGAGGATCTTTCACATGAAGGCCTCCAGGTCGGTGGCCAAGAATGGGGTGATCCGAGCAGAGAACCTCCGCATGCTGCTCGTCGGGACGGGCTTCACGCAGCAG
>JAQZBX010009537.1:0-45939 GCA_029593785.1 Cabassous unicinctus | reverse complement strand
CATCAAAGCCAGCTCTGAGCCAGCAGGATGACCCTGCTTTCTCCCTTCTACTTAGTTTGAACAATAAAAGAAAACTGGATTCTAGTATCTCTGAATGCTCTGGCTTATGGAGAGATTCTGCGGCTTAAGGGTATGGTTTCTGCTTCTATGCCTGCCCTGAATCTTTTCCTTTCTCTAACTCCAAATACAAAATGAATGCAAAATAGCCACTAGTATAGGATTCTGCCTCTACATTTTCTTCTCAACTTAAGCAAAAATGGTTACATTAGATAAATATAGCTAGATAAATGACAGATATCTGCTTTTTTAGAAGACAGCTGCCACACATATAAATATGCTAGTGATTGTAGATAAAATGTGAAGAAACTGAGTATAACATGATAGTTCATATTTTCCTTCCAAAGCATTCCTTCTATTAAAGAATGCTGTTTACTCAATTCCATATTTGCTCTTAGGCTATTTTTTATACAGTATTTTGTCAATTCCTTTATCAGATTCATTTAGTGATATTATTAAAAGTTGATTCTGAATTAGAACTCATAGCTCTTAAGAAGTAAAAAACTTACCATTCACAACTTTCTCATCCTCCCCAATTCTATAACCTCAAGATTTTGCCTGTCATTATATTTCTTCTTTATGTGTCTTTTTATTCTTTTCCCCATATCATTGCGTGCATTCTTATTTTCCTTTCTTTTCCAGACACAAATAAAAACACAAATTCTAGAAAACAACCTCATGGAAAAGATGAGGCTGCCAAGATCACTGTCAGAATTCTATATGACTTTAAAAGTTCAGTAGTTTGCTAGTTCATCTGCTGGAGGCAGTCTGAAATAGGTAGACTGAATTTTTAGTTTGCAATGAACAGTGTGTCGTAGTGAGAAGTGAAAAGCCATTTTGTTTTAGGCAAAAGCAAGTTAGCTCGGAAATGTTGAAAGTGTCACTTACCAGACTCTCAATTTCGAGCAAACAGCACGCTGCAGGTCTACATAAAATACTTAAAAGTCAATGTTTCGTCTTCAAACATATGTGCTGCAGTTAAAGCCTACTGCTCCTCTCTCTTTGTTGGGGAAAAGTACCTTTCCTCAGGCGAGAGAAAGGAAATACAGTTTGTGGAAAGAAAACTTTCATAGGCAGAAAATTTTAAGAAACAATAAATGCCTGAAGAAAAAGCAATCATAACTTTTATTGGATGCAAATCCCTGTGCATCTATCCAACTGCTTCAATATACTCATCTGAATTAATTTAATCATCATAATGTAGGATATATGGATTTTAATAGGATCACATAAAAATAATTATGGACCAGGTATAGTATGGCCCAGACACAGCATTGGGTGCTGTTAGATGACCTGCTCAAACCTTAGTCAATTCAAGTTGCTTGCCTTCCTTCCTTCTTTC
The DNA here is from genome assembly GCA_029593785.1 of Cabassous unicinctus. Classification (NCBI taxonomy): domain Eukaryota; kingdom Metazoa; phylum Chordata; class Mammalia; order Cingulata; family Chlamyphoridae; genus Cabassous; species Cabassous unicinctus. Next base: position 44,540 of record JAQZBX010009537.1, on the reverse strand, counting down.
ACTCCCTTCCTTTCCTTCCCTCCTTCCCTTCCTCCCTTCCTTCCCTCCTTCCCTCCCTCCTTCCTTCCTTCCTCCCTCCCTCTCTTTCTCTCTTGGTAAAATCATGTTCAGCTCCTCCTGACAGACCTCATCATTTTCTTCACTGTACACCCTTAAGAATGTTCACTTATGCCTATGAGAGTTTTCATTACTTTATATTTTTAAAAATTTGGTCAATCCTGTATCGGTATAAAATTTTAAAAAGCCAACAGTCCTGCTACATTTTAAAATTGAAAAAGAACGGTTCCTACTTCTCTCTTTTCTGCATTTCCATATCCTCAAGGCAACCACTTTAAACATTTTCAGTTGTATGTTCTGGAATATACCTTAATATATTTAAATACGTGGTTAAATACTTATTGAATTTAAGTTCCAGATATTGTCATTGTCTTCCTAAATGGAAAACTAGGATTTAGTTACCAAGTACTCTAACACATTAAATACTAATGCTTTTCCTTGTTCTATTCTTGAAATCTACTGTAAATATAATTTTGTTTGTAATATAAATCAGTGTTTATAATATTTTGACATGCAATTATTATTTACAAGTGAATCATGCAGAGTATTATGATTACATTTTACTTCTTGCACACTGTTTTGTCTTTTCTGGAGTTAATAATTACCTGATGCTTTCATCCTTTATTTAGTTCTCTATGTGCCTCCCATAGAAAGTATAAATCTCCCTTCAATATATTCAAACCGATCAGGTACTCTATCAGTTTCACTGTTTTCTTAAAGACATCTCTCCCAAGCCTTTATCCTGATGTAATCTTGAGACACAACTCTTTTTCTGAAATCTAATATTCTCCTCATGGGGATTACTTTATCACTTTCTGATATGTGGGGACGGTTGTTTCTTGTATCCAATGTTTTCATCTTCCTCTTCTCCGTCCGTCTCCATCTTCTGGTATAAAATATACTTCAGAAGTTCTCGGAAAACAATGGTAACTTTCTGAGGTTCTGTAAGTCTGATTTTTTCTTCTTCTAATTTTCTAGTTGAATAATTGTGATGGAAATAGACTTTTAGTTGAAAAATATGAAGACATTATTCAACTGTAATTTCCACTATTGTTGCTAAGAAATTTGATGGCATTCTAATTTCTGAAACTTTGCATGAGATTTGATTTTTCTCTCTGTAAGCTTTCAGAATCTTCTCTTTGTGCCTAACATTCTGCATCTTGATGGTTATGTATATGTCTGATTTGGATGCTGTTTTCTCTACTGTAACAAGTGTATGTGGGCTATTTCTATCTAGAAACCCAAGTGTTTTCAATTCTGAAAATTTTTTACTTCTTTGCTGAATACTGCCTGTGTTTCCTCAAATATTACTTTGTCCTTTATTCTCTCATCAATCAAACAGTGGACCTCTTACACCAATCTTCTGGATTTCCTATCATTGCTCTTCTATTCTTCATATCATATGTCTCCATATATTTCTTCTAATTTGGGGAAGCTTTCGAATCTTTACCGTTAGTGTTTTTCTTTTCTATTTCATTTTATGCTATCTTACTTTTAATTTCAAATAGCACATTTCTCATCTAAATGAATCTTTTTTATAGAAATATATTTATTTCATGTATTCCTGTACCCTATTTAAGGGCATTTTCTGCAATATTGTTGGTTTGCTTTGTTTACGTAGTCTTCTGATTCCTGAATAGTCTTTTTTTCTGACGATTTTATTTGTCTCTGCATTTTATTCTTTGTCTTTCAAGTTAGGAAACATCCTCATATGGAAAGAGAGGTTCTAAAACTGGAATAAGAGCTTGAACTGGTGTTGGTTACCTTGTTAACTGGTGGACTTTCCTGTTGTGTGAGGAGGCTGAGCCGTTACAACGTTGCCTTTGGACTGTACAGAAATGGCAATTTCTGTAGCATTTTTGGAGCTAAATTGGGAAAGAAAACCTTTGATTATCTCATTGTTTTCATTATGATTGATGAGCTCTTGAAGTGTATCTGTGGTCCTTAAGTCCAGAGTACCTTTGATTCAAACTTTCCATAGAATAAGTCTCTGGTTTTCCACCCTTGAGATCTTGGAATCTGAATCGTTCTACAAACTTTCAAACAATTCTTTTGTTTTCATCCTCTCAGAAGATTTTTCCTTTCTTCCTATGTATTTTGTGTCTAATGACTAAGCCTTTTTGGGTTTCCATAATACATACGATCTTGCTTATGAAATTCTCCCACTGCTGGCATTGTTTTCTGGATTCACTGACTGCTCAGTTTGTTCACATTCCTCTATCAGGATTTTAAATTCCAAAAATTTTTTATGGTCATCTCTTGTCATTATATTTGCTCTTGAATATTTTCCATTTTATAATTATGATAAAATTATATTTTAAAAAATGATATATTTTCCATTGAACAAATCAGCTGTCACTGCCATACTAATTTTTAATCAGTAAATAAACATGTTTGTGTTAATTGCCTACTAGGTATTTAGCATTCTAAACCATGACCTCAAGGAATTTATATTCCATTTAGAGTAACATGATTAGTGCTTTAAAATATACAGAACAATGCAATGAGTGTGTTTTATTATATATTACTGGTGTAAATAATCTAGTTGTGATTCAGAAAGAAGGGAGATCAATGTGAGTTGGATACTTGGAGAAAACAGAGAAGAAAACATGGGTCTTACATTGACTCTTGAGAAATGGAGCACATTTGATCTTTTCCAATTTGAAGAATGAATCAATAATAATGATGAAGAACATTTACCAAATGTTTGTTCCCAGCCAAGGTATATACTAAAATTTTGCATGGACTAACTCATTTAGTCTTCAAAACAAATACATGAGCCACTTACAATTCTTTTCTTTATTTTCGCAAGTGAGTTAACTGATTCTTTATTAGATTTGCTTAAGGTCAGATGGCTAGTCAATAGCTGAGCTAGGATTCAAGCTAAAAAGTCTGACTCCAAAACCTGTGCTCTTAAACAGAAGGTTATATTGACGTTTGTAGAGATACATCTTAAATTTCAAAATGTATTTAAATTCTCTCTGAAAGCATTTTCAAGGGTTATTTCAGAAAGTCAAACACAATTTTAATTGTGACAGATAAGACACGGAAATATAGACTGGTCTATAATAAATCCTAATTAAAGAAGACATTTAAACTTCTCTTGTTAAAAATTAGTCTATTGAGACCAGGGGAAATATGCAGCTTTAAAAAGAAGGTGAGTAAATCAACAGAGCAACAGGCTGGCATGGCTCCAGGAACCTAGACCTTTTGGCTGATGTGAACAATAAACCATAAAATGAAAATGCCATTTAAAGGTATTGCTACTGTCCCAGTTATAACAAAATTTACCAATAAGACTCAATAAATTAAAAATAAATAAATACAGAACAACAAAGGTAGAAATGAATTTATAGGTAGATTTTATTTCCAATAAGATAGTTCTCTAAATATAAATACATTAAGAACCTACTAAGACACAGTTTGCAACACTGTGTCACTTTTAAAATATAGCAGCTTAACATATTAGAAGCCTGATGCAGCAAAGTTGGTCAGTGAAGCATGTAATGATGTTTGCTGCCATTAATGAGCAACAAAGGACTTCCAAAGTACTAAGTATCCTTTATTTATATCGACAAAATAACATCTAGGCACACTTATTAGGTATAGCTCTCCCTTGTTTTTGCACATCTATTTATTGAATTGTAACATATAAGTGTCTAACACTTCTTCTGCACATAAAGATAGGAAGTTTGGTGCAATGGAAAGAAGATTGGAATCAGGAATCCCAAGCTCACAGCCCAAGTCTACCATCAATTCTCTGTATGGCTATAAGCTATTTACTTCTCTATTGGCTTCAGTTTCCTTGTGTACCAGGGGGTCAGACTGGATCTGTAATGTATTTTCTGAACTAACGTTCCATGAGTCAGCAATAGGATTTCACCTATTTCCATTTCAATAGGAATTTGCAAAACTTTGTGTTCCTCAGAGTAAATGCTCCACCTGTCAATCCCAGGACTTTTGTTCTGTCCTGGAATAATGACATATTTGTCTACCATAAATAGAGAATTTATAACAAAGTAAAACAAAACAAAATATAATAAGGCAAAATAAAATAGAATAGAATAAAATAAAATAATTGTCATATATCAAGACCATTCAGGAACCAAATGTTAAAATGCAGTGTTGCATATTGTAGCCGTTTGGCAATTTGATGTAATTATGAATACCAAAAATATAATTGGATCATGCTTGTAAACGGATCTGTTAATCTGGACATGATTAAGTTATGATTAGGGCGTTGACTGGGCCACGTCAGTAGGGCATTGAGCCCCACCTTTGGTGGGTGGGGGAATCGAATATAAAAGGCAAGGCAAAGGAAAGAGGGAGCAGTTTTTTGAGAAGGAGTTTTGATGTTGGAGTTTTGATGTTGGAGAGAAGGCCCCAGGAGAAGAGAAGCGAACTGTTCACCTGATAGTCTACAGCTGACCTTGTGGAGGAAACAGAGGAGCTAAGCCCGGAGAGAAATGCAGCCCTGGGAAGAGAGGAACCCAAGAAGCCTGAACCCTGGCAAACTTTGGCAGCTGTCTTGCTCCAACACATGGCAATGGACTTTGGTGAGGGAAGAAACTTATGCTTCATGGCCTGGTAACTGTGGACTTCTACCCCAAATAAATACCCTTTATAAAGACCAAACCCATTTCTGGTATTTGCATTAGCACCCCTTTGGCTGACTAATACACATATAAAGTTCTGTCCATGTGCCCACTAAAAGTATTTCAAATAATGATGTATTATTCCTGCACATTTATTGTGATTTCCAATTTTTTGTCATAAGGTTAATAATTTCAAAGAAGATAATTTCTGATAATTTTATATTTTCTTCAAGCATCAGTATTATTGTTATTACTATTACTACTACCATCATCATCATTCATATATGAACTTTATGGGTTTTTTATAGTTCTTCAATTATGAAAAACAATCACCATCAAAACTATTTGGCCTGGCTGTTCTCTTAATCAAATGATCTGTCAAATCATTCTACTTTTTGTCAGATAAAGTCTGATTTCATTTTACATTTTATATTTTCCATTTTTCAGTGACTTTCATTTCAAAATGTAATACTAACCCATGACATGTTACTTTTGAATGAAAATTGTAAGGGAGATGATAGATAGATTGATGAGATAAATGGGTTAGATAGATAGAGATAGAGAGATAGAAAGAAAGAGATGGAGATGGAGAGAGACTTATGATATTGTCAGGCAGATGGACATGGAGGTAAATATGGCACAGGGAGCTCTGTGATGAGCTTTTCACTGATGCCATTCTGAATCAGAGGCTATACATTCTTGAATTGTCCCTTTGTTTGGTGCCCCAGAATATGGATAAGACTCTGGGTAGGATTCTGGAAGGATAATGAAATTCCCATTTTTGATGACCTAGAAGAAAGATAATTGTGGAGGGTTTGGGGTTGGGAAAGAAGAAGTTTCAAAACCTTCAGCAGATCTGAATTCCAGAACTTCTAAACTTTCAAGCAGATCAATTTACAGAAGGAATACACATTGAAAAGCTGAAATCTGGAGCACGATTCTCTTAAAATTATCTGTGCCATGTTCTCCTTGGAAAGTCTTTGAATCCCACAGAAATAAGTATATCTGGTACTGAAGACATCTGTTATAAAGCATGATCCATTCCTCATCCTAAAGAAATTACTTTGCCTGTTGACAAGGTCAGGAATTATGAAGTGAAGATAAATAAGAGTGTTTATTCTAGAAGATTTTAATGCATCAACACAATTCCCTTAGTCTATCAGACAAGGAAAGGAAACACAGTATTTGCCTGTGATGATGTGATTCACCTGAATTTGATTAACTACTTGAGGGGAACTATCAGCATCTCCATGAAATTAATCTGAAATACCCCATTTCCCTAAATATATTTAATTGAGTTGGGGCTTCAGTGCTTATTTTTATCAGACTTCTAGTGCTTCATAGCTAATGCTTTATCATTTTTCAAAAATCTGTCTTTCTCATATTATTTGATTTGTCTATGTCTCACAGAAATAGCTTAGAAGTCATGAGCACACATAAAAATTAGCAGCCACAAATCACACCAAGATTTTGCTAATAGTCTATATTGACTTAAACTATTATGGAAGGATTTATATTCAGTCTTGAGAGAGAGAGAGAGAGAGAGAGAGAGACTTGAACATTTTTAAAAATTATTATTATTGAATTAAAGTAAAAGCCACCTAATTGGTTCCTGGGACTCCAGAGTTATTACAGTAATTTATTGATCCCTTATCTTCTGTTTACCCTGATGTTTACTCCCTTACATTCCATTCTCTTTATATCCTGCTGGGAGAAAGTTACTGAGTGGTTATATCTCTCTCTCTCTCTCTCTTTCATAAATTGATGGATAAAGATATAGAGACATTGTCATATAACTAAAAAAATATATGCACATGGTGTTGCAAAAATTAACATAGATGACATGCAATTTTAATACTAATAAAAATTTAAACAAGATATTCGATTATTTAATCTAAATATGTACAGAAAAATACTGCTCTAGTCTTAGAATCCATTATATAATCATGTTAACGTCATTATGAAATTTTATCACAATAAAATTATATATAACAGTCATTATAAGTCTCCATTATAAGTGGAGACTTTATGCCACTGGAAATTTGAAAATGTTTCACAGCTGCAAAGATATATAGAAGATTAATTCAATACTGAAATACTAGCATACAATTTTTCAAGGCTCGATGATAAGATGGAAGCAAGAGCTACAAACACACATATATAAGGAGGAGATGAAGAAGAAAGTTATGTATATTAAGCTATAGGACCTCAGTCTTAAAAAGCACATTAATAATGATGGTGAAGATTTTGAATTTACATTGCCTTGTACTTCCGATCACAATATCCCATCAGTTTTTTTATTACAATATTATTTTTCGGTTTCTAGAATTTGCATCTTTTATGCTGAAATGTAATATATAATTAACTGATTAATTCAAGGTGTAAAATATATAAATAACTACCTCTTTTTACTTATTAATTGACATTATCAATAATTCTACCATCGATTATTGGTAGATCCTTAATGTTCTGCACATTTCCCTCATTTCTTTCAAGAGAAAAATTCCCTGTGAATGTTACCTTGTCAGAGGACTTGGTGTTGTTATATGATGAAAGACTTCAGAGTGTTAGTGGCACAAAGGACTGCCTGCCCCTACACTGAATGCCACCCTCCCCCCCAACAACTGTCATTGCTTTTATAGATTTTCATCTTCATTAGGCTGCTTTTGTTTTTAACCTGTTGGTGGAAGATTCCTTTTAAATGAATCCTCAAACATCTGTAAATGGAAAAAAATAAACAAATAGCACATTTTGTCAGAATTACAACTAATTTAAAAAATCAGATTATATGACTATAGTAAGTTTTTCTTTGGTTAAATAAGCAAGATTTAAAGCATGTATTACATTACAGTTTCTGCATAAAATTACTTTCCTTCTTATACTCTGGCTATATCCTTGTTAATTTATTGTGCAAGCAAAGTCACAATTGATTTCATCTTACTCAGGGAAAATAAGCTATTTTTACTCATTCAAAAAGAATAGAAGAAAAATGCTTAAAGGTCTAGAAAGGCATCCCTTTTCACTCTGTTGCTTTAGAACTGTCCCTATGTTACTCTGCAACAGTCATTCACTCTCAATTATGGGCAGGCTAATAAATGTTTAGGGCAGGATGTGGTAGGAGGCTTACTGTTGTAATAACTTTCCTGGGATGTTTTATTGCTCTTCCTGAAAAGGAACTAAGTCCTCCTAAGAAGGAACTATATGCACTTAAAATATGCACTAAATGTTCTTTATCTGTCCAGAACTTTACTACAGGCAGCAGAAGTTCAGATTCAAAGGTGCCATACCAGATTATTTCCCAAGCTGTAGAGAGAGCAATGTTCTGGAATGATGGGCATTGAGGAACCCTCACCAATCACTCTTTTCCCTTTTTCTGGAGATCCAGGATAGTTTTCTAGGCCAGCCTAATTTCAGACCAAGTAGTGCATGGCCTTGGGTGGGCTTCTAACATGAGCAGGCAATTAACACTGCCCTAATGTCAATGAAGGCTTTCCTTCCATTTTTGGCCCTGTTCGTGAGCCAGCAAAGACTTAGAAATCCTGCTTTTAGAAAGTTACCAACCCCTGTTTTGGAGGTTGAAGGAGTGTTGGGAAGTGGCTCTTACTTTCTCCTTTATGCTCAGTGGCAACATTAATAACATGTCTCGGGACTAAAGAGGGTGACTAACTGAAATATTAATTTCTTGCTCTGTATGAAACTGTAAAATGCAAACTCAGAATTTCTTGCTTTCTAGGAACTAATATACTAATAGTCAATAAACAAGCAAGCAAGTAAATAAACATAAACAAATAAATAAGTAAATAAATAGAAACATATGAAGTGGATAATAGCAGCATAGAGTGGAGCCTTTCCTTTTTAATATATAAAATGAAATCTACTTGCCACTACATAAGCACTCCAGAAAACATAGGAGTTTATTCCTGAGAGCTCCTAGTGATTATACGAAAATGGCAGTGCATTTATTTATTTGGAGTAAGTAATTAAAATAACTAAACGTTTTATATATATATATCAAGTGTCCTGTAAATACCAATATTGTTATAAAAGAAATATATAAGTGTTTAAAAAGAATACTGAATTAATTGACTGGCAGATATGAAATTGTGTTTCTTTATTTTACTAGCATTTTCCTTTTCAAAGGTAAAATATATCTTAAGAATGGACTTTTATTCCATGAAAAAAAAATATTATTGGCCTATTTTGTTATTTATGCTTGGAAGGTTTAGGGGGAAAAAAATCAATTCAGTCGTTTTTTACTTTTATTCAATGTTCAGATAGACAAGGCAGTTCCAATATCTAATTCCACTTTTACTATTTATAACTTATCATTTAAATTTAAATCATTTAGATTTTATTGACTACCTTTTTGTGTTTTCAACTCTGTTAACATTATGACAAGGATAGATACATAACTTTTAATCACAGTTTTGCCTACACAGTTTGTTCTATAAATTTTTATTGTGTAATTTCTCTGGAAACAAATCCAATACCTCTGAAAGACACATTTGATGTCAGATATCAGATATCATAGGAACACGTGTCCCTAATGTCTGTCTATTTTTTACAATCCAGTCACTTGTGAACCTCTAAAATTACACAGTGAACATGGAGTGAGTTGGGATGGAGAAATAAAGTTGAAAATGGGAAATTACAAAATATTAGGTTGAGGCCAAATCAGGGTTTGTCCAGAAATACCATGTAAGAGGTTTGGAGTCAACTTCAGTCATTTGTGTTTCAACTTCAAAATATTTTGCTCTATATAATAAAAAGAACCAATTTCATGATTTGTATATTATCCAGGTATTATTTTTACTATTGATAGCTTAATGTTTTCCTTTCAATTTTTATCGTTTTTGTTTCTTTAGAAGATTTTTTATACTTCTTTATTTAAAAAAATACATAGATTACATAAATATTACATTAAAAAATACAGGGGATTCCCATATTCCCTGCTCCTTACCCTTTCCACATTTTCCCATATTAACCACATCTTTCATTAGTGTGATACATTTGTTACAATTGATGAACACATTTTGGAGCATTGCCACTAAGCATGGATTATAGTTTACCCTGTAGTTTACACTCATACAATTTTGTAAGTTAGGACAAGATCTATAATGGCTTATATCTGTCATTGCAATGTCATTCATGACAATTGTATTTGTCATTGCAATGTCATTCATGACAATTCCCATGTTCCAAAAATGCCCCCATATTACACCTATTTTTCCCTCTCCCTCCCCTCAGAACCTCCAGTGGCCACTGCTTCCACATCAATATTAAAAGTTCTTCCATTGCTAGATTCACAATACATCTATAGTAGAATAACAGTAAGTCTACTCTAGTCCATTGTTCATTCCCCAATCCTAGGATTCTGGGATGGTGATGATGCCCACTGCACCTCTAATTGAGAAGGGGCTTATATCCCATGGGGCAGATGGAAGGGACTATCTTGCTTGTAGTTGCAGACTCTCTCTGTTCCTTGAGATGGTCATTGTCCATCATCATCTCCTTGCTAGTTGTGCTGAGTGAGTCCAATGAACTGGAGAGTAGGTGTTGCAATTCCATTGAGATTCATGGCTTAAATGGCACATGTGCAGCCCAAAGATTTAAGTCTCTTGTACACACACCTATCAACTCTAGTACTTACTATGGGTTCAAATAGAAGGGGCAGAAGAGCCATGTTTAGGGATACCACAACTGAGTCCAACTCTGTCACACTGGGGAGCATAAATTCCAAAGTAGGGCCTACTGGCAGGGTGCCAAACTCTTGAGCTGTCTGCCCTGCCTATAGTGTCTGGATATCTCCAGAGCCCTCAGGAGCCCTGCTCTTTGAGACAATATTTACTTTGGCAGTAATGAGATCCTGCTGAGATGCATATAAACATAACCTCATGAATGACCTCCGGACTTACTTTGAAGGCTCTTAGCCATATAAACTCATTTGTCTTTACCCTTTCCCCTTTTTGGTCAAGATCTTTTTCCAGTTGCATTGCTAGTTGGTGTTTGTTAGTAATCCTTCGGTGCCAGGGAGGCTCATCCCCTGGAGTCATGTCCCACACTGGGGGAAGGTAATGTGTTTATATGCTGAGTTTGGCTTACAGAAAGGCCACATTTGAAGAACAAGGAGGCTCTTAGGAGGTAACTCTTAGGCACCCTATAATACTAGATTAAGTTTCAATTTCAAAAGTAAAGGTTCAGGGAGACAACTAGCAAGATGGTGGCAGAATAAGGAGCTCCTAGAGTCAGCTCGTGCTACAGAGCAGTTAGTAATCACCCAGAGCTATCTAAAGCACCTGTTGGGGGGCTCCAGAACACAGAAGAGCATCCTGCAACATCCTTGAAAGCATGGAAGAAGGAGACTGCCCATCTGCAGAGAAGATTCATGAGTAGAGCACTCCATGCCACAGAAGTCAGTGCCCATCTTCCACTGGTGGCATAAGCTGCCTCAGGAACTATTCTGTGGTTGGAAATGGAGGCTCCACTTCCCAAAAATGGGGGAGGAAGAGATAGTTGGGCACCAACTTCAGCTATTGATTAGTAAATTCGGCTGGCTAAATTATAATCCTAAGAACAACTATAGTTTGAAACTCTCCAAGTCAGAAAGAAGCCAGTAGTCACCATTTACCTCTACCCCTGGCATGAGGGAAAGCGAGGATGATTGAAAATCACAGTGAAGAGAGAGACAGGCTTCTTTCCATCCAGATGGGGTTGCAGTTTTAGCCAAAACTCCAGCCCCACCTCTGGCAGGGAGGAATTTGTGGGGGACCTACACAGCCTTTACAGGAAAACACAGGCCATGCTGAAGAGGCCGGTGATCATCCTCCACTGGCAGCACAAGCAGCCTCAGGACGTATTCTGTGGCTAGAGTTGGAAGCTCCACTTCCCAAAAACAGGGGAGGAAGAGATGGTTGGCCACCAAGTTCAGCTACTGATTAGTAAATTCAACTGGCTAAAGTATAACCATAGAACAGCTAAAGTTTGAACCTGTCTAAGTTGGAAAGAGGCCAGTAGCTGCCATTTTGACTCCACCTACTGCATGAGGGGAAGCTGGGCTGATTAAAAATCACAGTGATGGTAGGGACTGGCTTTTTTTCCACCCAGATTGGACTGCAGCCCCAGCCTGGGCTTCAGCCCCACCTCTGGCCAGGAGGAAGCTGGAAGACCTTCACTAGCCTCTCCAGCTAACTGCAGGTACATTCAGCTGGCACAAACTGAATAGTCGGAAGTCTACCAGGGCAACTGCAGTCATTTTGGATAGACACGACATAGACTGCTGTCTACACCTGCAACTCCATCCTTGCCCCAGGCAAGGGAGGAAGGGGCATGAAGCTTCATGACAGTCAAGGCCTGCATGACTTGGATTATTACACATAGCTGTGTCTCTGTCCCTCCCCCCAGCAAAGGAGAAAGGTGGGGAGAAGCCTCATTGGTCTCTGGGGCAATGCAGGCAGTTTGAGCCTCTACAGCTTACAGCACCAACTACATCCTCGTCTCCTACAACACAACCAGAAAGGGAGAAAAGGCAAGAAAGCCCTAAACTAAAGAGAGAAATTGCACCCAGAATGAATACATCTAGTAAGCTACGTGCCAAGACACCAACAAAAATTACAATCCATACCAATAAACAGGAAGGTATGTCTCAGTTAAAGGAAAAAGATAAGCCTCCAGATGAGATAAAGGAGTTGAGACAACTAATCATAGATGTTCAAACAAATCTTAATAAAATCAATGAGATGGCTAAAGAGATTAAGGATATTAAGAAGACATTGGATGAGCACAAAGAAGAATTTGAAAACATACATAGAAAAATAGCAGTTCTTATGGGAATGAAAGGCTCAATAAATGAAATTAAAAATACACTGGAATCTTATAACAGCATATTTGAGAAGGCAGAAGAAAGGATTGGTGAGCATGAAGAAATGGCTTCTGAAAACAATTATACAAAAGAACAGATGAAGAAAAGAATGGGAAAAATTGAACAAGTTCTCAGGGAGCTAAACGACAGCAAGAGACATGCAAACATACATGTCATGGGTGTCCTAGAAGGAGAAGAGAAGGGAAATAGGGCAGAAGGAATGTTTGAAGAAATAATGGTAGAAAATTTCCCAACCCTATTGAAAGACACAGATTTCCATGTCCAAGAAGCACAACGTACTCCCATCTGAATAAATCTAAATAGACCAATTCTTCTGAGACCCATACTAATCAGCATGTCAAATTCCAAAGACAAAGAGAGAATTTTGAGAGCAGTAAGAGAAAAGCAATGCATAACATATAAGGGATATCCAATAAAATTAAGTGCCGATTTCTCATCAGAAACAGTGGAGGTAAGAAGACAGTGAGTGGCATGATGTTTTTAAGAAACTGCAAGAGGAAAACTGCCAGCCAAGAATCTTATATCCAGCAGACTGTCTTTCAAAAATGAAGGCAAGTTTAGAATATTCACAGATAAACAGAAACTGACAGAGTTTGTAACCAAGAGACAGGCTTTACAGGAAATGCTAACGGATGTGATACAGTCTGAAAAGAAAAGACAGGAGAGAGAGACTTGGAAGAGAGTCTAGAAGTGAAAATTATATCGGTAAAAGTAATTAAAAGTGGTGGTGAAAATAAAATATGACAGATAAAGCCCAAAGGTTAAAATGGGTGAAATAAGAACTTCCTTTACAGTAGTAATATTGACCATTGATGGATTAAACTCCCCAATCAAAAGACAAAGACTGGAAGAATGGCTAAGAAAATATGAAGCCCGTATGTGCTATCTGCAAGAGACTCACCTTAGACCCAAGGATACGATAGATTGGAAGTGAAAGACTGGAAAAAGATATTCCATGTCACACATGCAGTAACCAAAAAAAAAAAAAAAAAAAAAAAAAAAAAAAGCCAGAGTAGCTATATTTACATCAGATAAAATAGACTTTAGAAGATACTACTAATACACAATCTGAGGAAGAAGTCACAAAAAAAAATTCCATTTACAATCACAACTAAAAGTATCAAATAGTTAGGAATAAACTTAACCAACGATGTTAAGCACTTGTATCCTGAAAACTACAATGCATTTTTAAAAGAAATAAAAAATTCCTAAAAAATTGGAAGTACATTCCATGCTCATGGATTAGAAGACTAAATATCATTAAGATGTCAACGCTACCCAAATTGAAATACAGATTCAATGCAATCCTGATAAAAATTCCACCAGCATATTTTAAATAAATGGAAAACACTATTTTCAAAATTGTTTGGAAGAGTAAGAGATCCTGAATAGCCAGAACATCTTAAAAAGGAAAAGCAAAGTTGGAGGACTCTTACTTCCAGACTTTAAATCATATTACCTAGCTATAGTTGTAAAAAGAGCATGGTATTGGCATAAAGACAGACACATAGACCAATTGAACTGAATTGATGGTTCAGAAATAGACCTTCACATCTATGGTGAAGTGATTTTTGACAAGCCTGTCAAACCCACCCAGCTCAGGCAGAACAGTCCATTCAACAAATGATGTTCAGAGAACTGGATATCCTAGCCAAAAGAAAAAAAGAGGATATCTGTCTCACTCCTTATACAAAAATTAACCCAGAATGGGTCAGAAACCTAAATATAAAAGCAAGAACCATAAAGCTTCTAGAAGAAAATGTAGGAAAACATCTTCCAGACCTGGTGATAGGTGGAGGTTTCTTAAAGGAGGAGGACTGAGATGGACTACTGATAATTAATGTATGTAAAAGTCTTAATTGTTTACTGTAAAAGTGTGGAAATGTATAAAGTTGATGGTAACATATTATAGTGACTAACAGCTGGTTTATAAATGGGAAAGTGGCTGGAAAGGGTAGTCTAGGGATGTAAATGTCAATTGAAAGAAAGCTAGAGAATAATCGAGGGAGTGAATAGCACAGTAAACCCAGGTGTGGATGAGAATTGTGGTTGATGTTACAGATGCAAGAGTGTCCTTCGTGAGCTAGAGCAGATATACGTCACTATTGCAGGGTGGTGGGAATGTGGAGAAGCATGGGAAAAATACAACTGGAGTGACCTATGGACTGTGTTTAGCAGCAATACTGTAATATTCATGCATCAATACCAAAGATGTACTGTATTGATAATGGGGGAGTATGGAAAAAGTGTGCCAAATGTACACTATGGACCATGGTTAGTGATAATAGTTGGACGATATTATCTCATAATCCATATCAAATGTTCCACCATGGTGTGATGTGTTGATGAAGGGGTGTTGTATGGGAATTCTGCATATATGCACGATTGTTTTGTAAGTTCACAACTTCTGTAATAAAAATATGTTTTAAAAAATAATAATAGAGTGGGTTGGGGAAAAAATACACCAAAGGTAAGATACAGTTAGTAGTAAGATTTTGATGATCTTCTTTCATAATTTGTAACAAACATCTCACAACAATGCAAGGTGTTGGTGGAGGGTTGATGTATGGGACCCCTGTATGATGTTACACATGTTTGCTTTGTAAGTTCACAATGATTACTATACACTTATTGTTTATGTATATTCATATATAAATGATATAAAAAATAATAATAATAGGGTGGGTTGGGGGAAAAATACACCAAATGGAAGATACTTTGGTTAGTAGTAATATTTTGAGGATGCTCTTTCATCATTAGTTAAAAATGTTTCACAGCAATCAAGGTATTGGTGGTGGGATGAGTTATGAGAGCACTGTATGATGTTATTTGTGTTTGTTTTGTCAGTTCACAACTATTACTATACACTTATTGTTTATGTATGTTTATGTATGTGATATACTTCAATAAAATAAAAAATAAAAATAAAAAAGTAAAAAAAAACGTAAAGGTTCATAAGTACAGTCATCAATGTCAAGGGCCCATCAATGGTCCATCTCCCTTCACTAGTCACTGTCCCTGTACTCATACTCAGGGGATTCTTGCTGTCTCATTAGAGAATGTGGCAGAGCTCCCCAGGATGGGAATTCGATATTCCTAGGGTTGCTGTGTGAATCTCCACTCACCCTGACAATACCCCATGAACACTTGAACACATTCATATCCTTATAGGTATGCCCCAGGTGAACCTCCTCCCATGCGTCCCTCATCACAGACACCCTGCTCCAATGACCTTCCCCTACCACAGTTGTAACTCTTCTGTGATCCAAAACTTCTTCAAAAATGAAGCCAACAAAACAACCAAATTCAATTAATAAGAAAATGAAATAATGATGGTTTTAAAAATAACAGATAAAGTACAAAAAATTTAAAAATAAATTTGAAATAATAAAAATAAATTAAAAATAGAAAATTTAAAAAATTTGATTTTATGTCTTTCATCACTGTAAGATCTGTTGTCTTGTATGTACAGGGACATTTTCTTCTGTTTATTCCCCCACTGTCTTATTTTTCTCATTTTGTCTTCAAAAAAGCTTTAGTTACAGAAAAGTAATGGGCAGAATATAGGAGATTCCCATATACCCAACATCCTCCCCCTTTTCCCCTTTCCCTTATTAATAACATTTTACACATGAATAGTACCTTTATTACAATTGCTGTACAATTATTGAAACATTGCACTAACCATGTTCAATGATTTACATTATGGTTTACATTTTCTACCATACACTTTTATAAATTTTGATGAAAATTAGCATGGCCTGTATCTGTCATTGCAAGATCATGTAGAACAATTCCATCACCCTAAAAATGTCCCATGTTCCATCTATTCTATTCCTCCCTCTCCCTCCTCTCGGGACCCATGGCACCCGCCAAGCTTCACTCTTTGAAAAACAAGATTCATAGTCACTTACAACATTGAGGGCTTGACATACTGTCCTGTCCTCCCCTATTAGACACTGCCTATGGTTGCAAAAGACTCCTGCCCCTTTATTTGAGAACATAGCAGCACTCCCCAGGACGGGAGTCCAACACTTTCCCGCTCATTATGTGGGTCTCCAACCACTGATGCAACACACTATGACAAGTTTTTTATTAATAAAATAAATGACAATCCAGTATCACACAGCATAAATAAAACACAACTACAACAAACAATGGAAATAAAACAAGGGTTTCAATTTTACTAGACACTGTAGCCTGCTAAAAGTTCTGAAATTGAGGCTATCTCCAAGTCTATAAAAAAATGAAAGAAATTGGAAAATTTTAGAGATAGATTAAAGGTTTAATAGGACTAAAGTAAGACTTTATCCTTGATTAAATCAGTTCAATTTTGAAGAAAATTAAAAAGGCATTAACTAGATAATTAGAGGAGTGGAGTGAGAAGGTAGGAGATTCCTCTATGCAGAAAGCAAGTAAAAAATTGGATTAAATTGCCAATAGCGACTATTTAGAGGCGCTGGAAATCAACCAAAGTCTGGCAAAAAATGAGAAATGTTTACTCTTGAAAAATTGCTAAAGCTTTAGGTAAACACAAAATGAATCTATGACCATATTGCCTTGAGCTGTTCTTATCCCTCTTCCTCTTACCTTCTCACTTGATTGGTGAAAACCATAGTTTTCCTGGTCCTGGGTTGGTGGTAAAACACAATATCACTGTCAGATGTCACAACTTGATATGGGGTGGGAGTAAGGAATAAGGCCATGGCTTTGTCAACAAAAATTGGTAGACTTTAATTTATAAACTATGGGGAAAACCCACGGATAAACCAGCTCAAGATTGCAGTCCCAGTTCTGGACTGGCAGTGGACAAGCCAGGAATTTAATGGTGAGATCCTAGCAGTAAAGTGACAGAATAATAGAAGAACTAAGATCAGCTCCTAAAACATTCCTGGCTCACTGATAAACAATACAGGCATTGAGAAAACCTGAAAGAGACAAGGAAAATATAAATTGCAAGGAAGACTTGAGAACTGGCTAGGAATTTGAATATATTTCTGAAGTCATGTACGATTTGGTCAGTAGAGGGCAGAAGCCTTATGGACTTTTGGCATCTGAACACAAACCCCACATTATCATTGCCAGGCCACTAAACTACACAGCCACAGGAGATATCCTTTAGGGAAAACATTTGAAAATAAAAAAAAAAGTAAATACCAGGGAGACAGTTTATGTTCAGGCAAGTCACTAAAGCAATAAAAGCAACCCTCAAAAAAACAAAACAAAATATAGAATTACCACAATATAGTATCTAAAATTTCAAATTTTAACCAAACACTGTTAGACATTAAAATAAGTAGGAAAGCATTTTCTCAATAGTATCAAATAGCAAAAACTGTAGCCAATAAAAACTTAGTCAGTGATACCAGATATTGCATTTATCAATGATCTTAAAGTATGTAATATAAATATATTTAAAAAACAAAAGGGAAATGCATTCAATGAACTAAAGAAAACTATGCTATCAGTGAACAAGAAATAAGGATTCTCAAAAAAGAATATTATAGAAAAGAAAAGAAATGAAAGAGCATTTTAGAGATGAAAACTACAATAGCTGAAATGAAAATATATACCAGAATGACTCCTGAACAGATATCAGTTAGCAGAAAAATTAAAGAATCATTAATAGACCAAGTAGAGAGAAATCAGTAAGGATATGGAAGACTCAATTCCATTTAAACAGCATCAAAAAAAAAAAAAGTAAAATATTTCAGAATAAATGTAACAAAAGTAGTACAAGACCTGTAAAATTAAACCTATCAAATAATCTGAGAAAAATTAATGAAGGCCTGAATCAATGGAGAGAGAGATCATGTCCAAGTACCGGAAGACTTACCATGTTTATAGAAAGGAATTCACCCCCCACTGATTTACAGGTTCAAAGCAATCCCTGTCAAAATCCAAGCAGATTTTTTTTTTTCAGATGGACAAGATGGCTCTAAAATTTATATGGGGAAAGAAAGACAGCTAGAACTGCAACAATGTATTTTTAATGGTTATTTCAATATAATTTTAGATTTAGAGAAGAGTTGTAAAGATTGTACACAGACTTCCCATATTCCCACCTCCCTTGCCCTGAATTTAGAAATATATACTACTGGGTTAGGATGTAGGCTAATTTGCCATAGGGCTTCTCTCAATATTTGTCTTAGAGGGAGAATCAGTACTCTGCAGCTCTCCCAGCTATATTCTACTGTTATTTTTACTCTATCCTTGTAAATCTGGTAGTGAGTGGTGTGTGAGTATAACACTCTGGAGCTCTAACTAAGCCTAAACCTTAGATGGGATCTGTTTCCCTGTGTCTCAGGTATGATGGTTAATTTTATTTGTCACCTTGGCTAGGTTATTGTTTTCAGTTATTTGGTCAAACACTGGCCTAGTTGTTACTATGAAGGTATTTTATAGATGGGATTAGTATCTACAACCAGTTGACCTTAAGTAAAGGACATTGGAATCCATAATGTTGGTGGACTTCACCCAATTAGTTGGAGGTCTTAACAGCAAGAACTGAGAGTTCCAGAAGTCAGAATAATTTCTGCCTCAAGACTTCAACATCAACTTTTACCAGAATTTCCAACCTGCTAGCTTCATCTAAGGAATTCAGACTCAAGACATGATCACCTTTATTGGAATTTCCAATTGGTGGACTGCCGTACAGCATTTGGACTCCCCAATCCCCACAATTGTGTGAGCCAATTCTTTATAATAAATCTTTTAATTATACATACAGATATCCTTTTGATTCTGTTTCTCTGCCATATTTTGGTGCTAAGAGTAGAGTGAAAGTGTTTTGCATGTTGGAAGGGCATGGCTTTTTGAGGTCCAGAGGGCAGACTGCAAAGGATTTAATTGTGTCCTCCAAAAAGTCATATTCAAATTTTAATCTCCAGTTCTATGAATGTGTACTTGTTTGTAAATAGGATCTCTGAAGGTGTATTAATTTAGATAAGGCCAATCTGGATTAGGATGGCCCTAATTCAATATGACTAGTGTCTTTTAAGAAGGTGAGATTTGGACACAAGTAGACAGAAAGACAAGGGCCATGTGACAAAGGCAGAGATTAAGTTATGCCATAGGTTGTCAGCAAGTCACCGCCAGAAACACACAGACTTCAGCAGTAGCCTGCAGCCTGTCCCCTTTCCCACCTCTACCTACAGATTTCAGACTTCTAGTCTCCAGAACTGTGAGACAAAAATTCTTGTTTAAACCACCCGGTTTGTGGTACTTTGTTATGGTAGCCCTGGCAAACTGAAATGAAGGTTTTGGTGTTTACAAGGGCTCCTTCTCCTCCTCTAGCTGTAGCATTAGACCTAGTTAGCATGCTTTCCTGCCCCTCTCACAGGGGTACTGCTTCCTCCTTCCCCACCTGTATTCCCTTACCCCAGCTGCAATGAATTTCCAAACCCTTATGTTGTCCTTCTTTCTTCAGATTAAATATTTTTCTCATAAGAGAGATAGTGGGCAGAGATTGGGGTTTAGTTTCAGCAGTGGGTGCTGTTTCTCTCCCCAAGTCAGAACCATGAAGAAAGGATTTCTGAGGAGTGTAGCAATCTCCCTAGTGTGTGGCTGCAGGGGTTCCTGGTGGAAAAACAAAAGGGTATGAATTTGCCAATATTTGCATATTCCAGGGGTCTCATACCCTTATGCTATCGCCCTTTCACTCACATATTTAAGCAATCCATTAAAATGTTTTAGCTGTATGTTCTCAGTGGTTCATATGGTATCCTGCAGCTTCTGCCCCAAGTAAAACAAATGCATAGTCCCGTTTCTCCAGGCAGGCATCTCTCTCCCCATATTCTGGGTTACTTGGCGGTTCTGTGATCTCAATTCTCTGATGAGTTCAAGAAAAGCCATTAACTTATTTACCTTGCAATTTGTATAGCTATGTTGTTGTTGTTGTTGTTGTTGCTTTTTGGTTGTAAGAATTAGAGTGACACTCTTTCCAGTTCTCTACATCTCTGAGCTGAAAATGTATGGTTTCTACATTTAATGGAAAAAAGAACACAAAACTTTCTTAGACTTCGTATCTGGTTGTCTCTATATTCACTTTTTATTTCTATAATTAAAACTAGCTAGGGAACTCAAAATATTAAATAATTGATTCAGGCTTTATTAATCTCATCCAATATGCTAGGAACACAACAGAAAATCTTTTTCAAGCATATATATTTAAATTATGTAATTAAAATACATTAATTTTACCAAAACTTTGGCCCTTCACATTTGAATTACAGCTTTTTACTCTCTACCTGACCCATTAATATTATTTCCCCTGCATGTTAAGCCAGATGGGGTAGAGTGGAGGGCTAAAAAGAAGAAGACTAAGAGGAAATAAAAAAGGAATATCTGACCATGAGAAAAAAAAAAACTATAAAGAGATAACTATATTTATCAAAAGAATTGACTTCTGATTGCAAAATGATCTTTCCAATTTGTGTTCAGCTTAAAATTTCCCCATCACTGACAAAAGCACTCTCCTTTTTTGTCTATAGTATACATATACATCTGTTGTCTCCAAAGTGACAAGGGTCTAGTAAGAATTCCTGCCAACTTTCCTTTTCTCAGCTATTAATGAAAAATTCTTTCCCATTATAGTATTAAAAAATAATAATAATATAATAAGTAAGCTAACACTTAATGTCCAGCAAAATCAGTTCATTCCAGGAAAGGAAATGTCAATTAATATAGAGAAGTTTTAAGTAATTTCTCTGAAAACTTATATAGGAAAACTTAGGGATATTATGTTTATTACACAATAATTTGAAAATGTTCTTGTACTTATATGTATAATTAGTAATTTCATTGTGTAAATATTACAGATTTGAACATTGTTTTCTAAAGCATCCGACTTTCTCTGTCTCCAAGGATGCATCCTAATTCTGCACAAAGACAATCTCTGAATTAAACAATGGCGCTCTCCTCCTTGTGCTACTAGCCATCTTGTACTTCTTAAAGCACTAGACTTCCACGAAAAATAAGTTTCATGAACTCTTTCAAAAATGGAATTAGGACATAGCAACGTGCATTAAATAAATGATTTAATATATATTTAGTTTTTATGACAAACATGTTCATTCAACTCATTAATTAGAGTTCCCTAATTATATTCTGATTGTCACTTCATAACGGTACATTCTTGGTTCCTATTTTCTACTAGGACCCAAATTATAAAAACAAACAATAAATAGTAGCCTCTTCTTTTGGAAAATTTAGTGTGTCATTGTTGGACATACTATGGACATGACTGGATAAATGCAACAAATCAATTCTAACCTTTATTTTAAGTTTCCTTTCTGAATGTTATTGAAGTTGCTGCTGCTGTTATATTACTGTTACCAGGTTTTGTCTAGGTTCTTGTCTATGCTGCGGAAATGAATCTCAAAAGCATGTTGGGTTAGTTAGGACAGTAATTTATTAAGGCAGGGAGGGAAGAGAAATGGGAGAAAATAACAGATCATGGGTCCCCGGTAGAGAGTAAAGAGCTGAAGAGTGATAGAGAGGGCTGATTTATAGACTATAATTTCCTATTATAGATTATAAATGCCCAAGTTCTACTTGTGTGTTGATCCATGCGGGGGTGAACACAGCGAGAGCAGGGCACAGAAGCCAAGAGAGAGTGAAGCCAAGAGAGATTTCACCTTTGCACTTGCTTTTTAAACCATTAATTATTCCACCCCTTTGTTAATGGCATGGGAGGAGTTCCAGCTGTTTGCTCTTTTGATTGATTATCCCTCCCATCAATCCCCAGGAGGGTCCAATTATAAGGCCCCTGGAGAACATCCAGGTCTTCTCCTGGCTTCTGGAGGAAACCTCATTCTGAATGGCAGAAATCTCATGAGGGTCTTCCAGCAGCCATCTTGGGGATATCGATATCCACATGGACTTCTTGCCGGGTTCCAGATCCGTCTATTGATTCCCTATATGAAGCTTGCTTCATATTATCATTGCTGTTGTTATTCAGGCTCAAGTCTTGTGACCAACCTTCCCGCAGCATAGATTGTTGGTTACAGTTTTATGAATCTCAATCCATCCAGGAATTCAGGAAGGTAGGGATAGGGAGGCGTACAATTTTTAAAAATTAATCACGGTTCTAAATTCTTATATCTACTGAATATGTTTACTTTTTATAGCTTCTTGCTATTCCACTCAAAATGTTTCTGTTTGACTTAGGCTGATCCAAAGAGCCTACAACCTTCCTTTTTTGCTCACCTCCATGCACATATACACACTCACTCACATGCTAAAATTTTTAAAAAAGAATTCTTAGAAGACATTTCTTGTTTTTCCACCAGATAATTTGGTACATTAGAGGAGATTTCACTTTTAAAAATGCAAACATTTATTATCATTCCCTTGTTACTAGCAATAAGTAGTCCTTCAGACTTTTGATAGATGTCTAGGCCATTTCTCTTCTTCTTTGCCCACTCCTTCAGATGTAGAAGAACAATAACTAGAACACAAGTATAATTCCTCCCATTTCCTTTTGTAGTATAAATTGAACCCTTCTTTATCTGGTTTCTTCTTGCAATCCTGTCCTTTGTTTTACCAACTAAATATTTAATTAAATTATTTTCCCATGTGAACATAGTTCCTTCCTAAAAGTAATTCAAGTGTTATATTTAAGCATACAAATTGTAAGAGATGAATTTTTAAACATTTTACAAAATTTAAATTTTCCTTGGTATCATCACATCAGATGAGTTATATATAATTATAAAATAAATTTTCTACCTATTTATAAAATAAAGCATATGTGAATATAAGAAGCTAAAAAATTCTTACTTCCCCATTTGTATATTGTTATTGAGGTTTCACTTAAAATAACTGTTCTAATAAGTTTTTAATTGAAAAATCTGATAGAACCAATTATTGTTACATTTCTAAACAATTTGATTCATCTTGTCAAAATTAAAAAATCACCTTTACTCCATTAAATTCCATGAATTTTGAATGTTCAATTAATTTGAACAGTTGAATTATTATTTTCTGTTTTTTTTCTCTTAATATTACTGAGACTAGTTGAAGGCTATATAAATATGAATTATAAAACTACTAAGGACACTTTTCATTTGCTAAAGTGATTACAATGTAAAAACAGTATTTTTTCCAATTGCAGTAGCAGAATTAAAACTTCTTACACAATAATGAAAAACAACTTATAGAAAATGCTCCTTTACTCATGAAAGTGTTATTGATATCTTACAGATGAATATCCAAAAGAGATTTTGAGACTCTGCTTCAAATAGGGTAGTAGACTACATGTACTCAAGGGATCTAACACTAAAAGACAACTAGATTCTAAAAAAATATTATTCACACTCCTCTACAATCCCAATACACACACACAAAGACAAAAATCAATGCTAACCCTAACAAGTACAAGGAGCAGTAAGGGGTGAATAATAAGGCAAGTGAAAGTGAGGCAGGGTGGAGGCAGTTAAAATATCAATAAATGAGTGCTATGTACTTTGATATGCAGCAACACTATTTATGCCAACCTGGATCCTCAAAGAAGGTTAAAGTGGTCCTAGATTGATAACATCATTTCAGCTGAACAAATGTAAATTTAAGACTTCCCAAGATGAAAGTGTTCCCTGAATATGCACTTAGGATTCCATAAACTAAGATTAAACAAATAAGAGTTCAAATTCAAGACTCAAATAATATACCAGAGTACAACTTAGAGTGAGGGGGGTTAAAAAACCCACAAAAAACAGACTTAGACTTGGTCTTTCCCAATTGTAAAATATTTTATAATGTGTGCAATATTTAAATAAATAAAATTAGACTAAGAAAATAAGTAAGCAACTAGAGAAAGTGATCAGTAAAAATTGAAAAAAGACAAAAGAATTTTAATTTAAAAACTTGTCAAAGTTAAAAACTCAGTGAAATTTTAACAGCAGACTAGAAACAACTGAAGATAAACAAGTGGCCTGAAATAGAAATACTTAAAAAATAAGAATGACAGACAGAAAACAAGGATTTTTGAAAAAATGTGAAATACAGGTTAAGAGGGGAAAAAATGAGAAGGAATAACACAATATAATGAAACTGTAGAACACCAAAGACCAAGAGAAGGTTTTAAAATCATCCAGAGAAAAGGATATATAGTCTACATAAAAAGATGTAAAGTAGGCCTTCAAAAAGCTTCTCAACAGCATCTTGAGAAGTCAAGAATATGGAATAATATTCTTAAAATGCTGTTAAAAATAGCTCTTTATTCAGAATTATATACTGATCAAAAATGAAGGAAAAGTAAAGTGATTTCAGCTAAAGAAATGACTGATTATCAACAAATTTTCACTAAAGAAATTTCTAAAGAATTTTACATAAGGAAGCTGAAAAAATGATCCCAAAAGGCTTGAGGTGAAGAGAATGTCAGGATGCATTTTTAAAAATCAAGAGTAAGATATTCTTAAAAGAAAGATCTAAAATATAAGGGACAAATATATAGATTCTAAAATGATGGTATAATTATCCAAGGGAAATATGAACAACAAATAGTTGGTGTAACTATAATAACTTTAGGAAATATTGAGTTTCTAACACATTATTTGTGATAGAGATTGTTACTACATAAGGCTGAAAAGTTCAATTAATAGGCGCTATAAAAATAATTTTGAACATGCATGGAATAAGCAAATTTACATCAGAATAGTTAAGATTTAAAAATTGGAAATGAATTGAAAAATCCATTATAATGGTGGTAAATTTCAATGATTAATAAGTGAACCAGCTCGTCTAGCCCTGCAGCATGCCTGCAATCTATGTCTCAGATTGTGTATTGTGTTTTTAAATAAACTCTTTACTCCCTTGCCTACCCTATGGCATGTCCTTAAATTCTTTTATGTGACATAAGTGAAAAACCTAGAAGCCCAGAACCCAGAGCATTCCGCTTACATATTTGGTGAGTCAGCCAGGAGACAAGAAGGCAATTAACGCTCCCTGACACCCGACGAAGACTGGAGGCACCAGAAACTGAACCCGGGATCTCCCATGTGGAAGAAGGGTGCCCAACTGCCTGAGCCACATTTGCTCCCCAACTGCAGGAACCTGACCACATGGACTGCTGAGGCCTTGCCCCAGGGGAGGACAGAAGGAGTATAAAGCCATGCATGAACTGTCAACCAGGAGCAGACTTGGGTGACCCTTGACATGGCAGGTATGGACTAGATTGCTGCCTGGTAGAATTCTTGACCCTTGTGAGTAGATGTTCACTCTTCCAGTCCAGCAGTTGCTGGAGATCTTTTTATCTCCGAGGATGGGGGAGTGGAAGGCCTACTAATTCAAGGGTTAAAGTTTGTAAAAGCAGCAAGTCATGAGAAGAAACCAGCTTTACCTGAGACTTCAGTGACCTCAAGTCAACACCTTCCAGAACAAGGTATTAATCATGCAGGGATTTCATCCAGTTCCAACCATGGTGCCAGACCCATCTTCCCTCAACCTCAATAGAATAGCCAGAGGGTTTTACACTCTGTCAGGCAGGGCCTACTTCCCCTAACCAGCAAGAAGCACCTACAGAAGAATGACCACCACCCTTCAGCTCCTCCTTAAGAATAAGGGTGTAAACTCTCTGAGGGGGCTGTTGAGGAAGGTTAGTACAGTGAATGGGGGAAGGTGGCTCAGACATGGCAGAGAACATGGCTGACAGACATCATGGCTGTGAGACTCCACCTGAAAACCTCCTGAGGGGAAGGCTGCTACTAAAGAACAAAGATGGAAATATCCCACAAGACCCTGGCCACAAGGTCCCATTTGGAACTCTTTCTGGGGTCAAGGGGGATACCTCCAAACAAAAGGCCTCCTCATTGGGCCCCTGAGAGCTAACAAGCGGTGATTGTAAGGCAACAAATCAGAACAGCAAACAGCTGGGGCCCCTCCCCAACATTATGAAGGGGGAGGAGGAAAGGTCTTAAAATAGCCTAACCTGGGGCCCCATGTGTGCAGCTCACTCACCCTGCAGCATGCCCACAACCTATGTCTCAGATTGTGTACTGTTTTTCTTTTGTTTCTTAATAAATTTTTTACTCCTTTGACTACCCTAAAAAAAATAAATAAATAAATAAAAAAAATAAGTAAACCAAAAATAAATGATAAATATATAGAGCTTTGAACAATAACATGAATTAGCAACATTTAGTAGACATAAACATAGCTAAATATCAAAAATATAATTATAGAAAACATATTTTCAAACACAAATAGAACATGTAGAAATTGACCACTCAGTAAGTCAATACAGCAAATCTCAAGAAATTTCAAAGAATTGGTGCCATAAATGCCATTCTCTATGACTACAATCAAATTAAATAAGAAATGAATAAAATAAAATAAAATAAAATAAAAAAATTTAAGTGTTGTCCTAATCTTGTACCAATTTTCTATTCAATTAACTGCCTTTATGTTTATAAACATACATGTCCTGCACAGGAGTCCTTTGTCAGATAAATATATTGCAAATGTTTTCTCTCATTCCATGGTTTGTTTTTTACACTTTGGTGTTTTTGATATGATTTTTAAAAAATTTAATATAGTCTAATTTATATTTTTATAAATATAAA
Source organism: Cabassous unicinctus (assembly GCA_029593785.1). NCBI lineage: Eukaryota > Metazoa > Chordata > Mammalia > Cingulata > Chlamyphoridae > Cabassous > Cabassous unicinctus. The sequence continues at coordinate 17,448 of JAQZBX010009537.1, read as the reverse complement.
TATTTAATAAAATATTTTATATTTTTATTTTATTGTTAGTGTATTATATGTCTTGTTTAAGAAATATATACCTTGATATATTCCTCTAAAAGCTATATTTATTTAATTTTCACATTTAAACCTACAAATTATCTAGAATATTTTTTGTCTATAATGTAAGATTTCTTTTTCTTATGAATACCCCAATTTTCCCAATATCATCTTTTGAAAAAGAAGGAAAGAGGTTGGAGGGGAGAAGAAGGAGTTTGGAGATGTAATTTCATACACAAAGGATGGCAGTTAATAAAAAATAACAGGCAACAAGTGTTGGCAAGGATGTGAAGTGATTGGAGCCTTTATATGCTGTTGATAGGAATGGAAAAAGGTGAAGCACCTTAGAAAACTGTCTGACAGTGTCTCCTATCTAACTCAGCCATCCACTCCTGGGTATGTATCCAAGTGAAATGAAACATATGTCCATGTGAATACATGTGCATGAATGTTCATAGCAGCATTATTCATAGCATAAAGTGAAAACAACCCAAATACTCATTGACTGATTAGTAGATAAACAAAATGTGGTATACCCCTACAATGGAATGATATGGAGCCATAAAAGGAATGAAGCACTGATACATGCTTCAACCTGCATGAACCTTGAAAATACTATGCTAAGTAGAAGAAGCCAATCACAAAGCACCATATATTGTATTATTCCATTTATATGAAATATCCAGAATAGGAAAGTTTATAGATACATAAAGCAGATTATTATTTACCAGAGCATAGAGGAGAGGAGAATGTGGACTGACTGCTAATGGGTGACGGGTTTCTTTTTGGGGTGGTAAAAATGTTCAAAAGTTTGTCATAGTGATGTTAGCCAACTTTGTAAATATACCATAAACCATTAAATGTACACTTTAAATGTGTGAATTGTACAGTATATGAAATATATTTCAATACATGTTACAGAAAAATGATTTGGATGGCAAGTGTAAATATATAAATTGTTGATGATATTAGTATCTATCATATAAATATTTACATATTGTGCTGGCCATGATGTTTTTAGATTGAAGGGTCTACATAGAAGGGGATCAGAAAGTAAATTGAAGGGAATCAACACACTGTTATAATTAACATTGTACATCATAGAAAGATAAGCCTTGATATGTTCAATTGTTTGTGAGTTTAGAAGAACAGAGATATGAAATATTTCACAGCAAATATAGTCTTCACATTTTCACCCCAATTGGTGGACTTTATTTTCCATCTTATAAAATATCACTTTCCCCTATTTTCCTCCCCTTACCTTTTTGTTTGTTTTCTTCATATTGATCTTTCTTCTGCCTGTTTCATAAATGTGGATATTTTCTCTGATTCTGTCCTGAGTTGGCTTTCCCATTCCCCGAATATCTTCTCTCTAAGTGATCTGTAGTACTCATGTGGTTGTAATTAACAACTTGCTTGATGATTTCCTCAACCCTACTTTTCTAATCTCAACTTCTCCCCAAATTTGCTGCTGTGTTTATTTTGTATGTGCTGTTAGCAAGACCTTTCATATAATAGACTCAGATTAAAAATCAAGCTAAAAAACTCTTATAAACAATTCCTACAAAATTTGCTCCCTAAATACCTGTTTCTTGGCATTGACTTGATACAGGCAATCATCATCCTTCCTGTATTAGCAAAATGAAAACATAACTAGTGTCCTCAATTGCTCTAGAATCCACTCCTTATAATTTTACCAAATGATAAATTTATGACTTCCCAACAAACATAAAATAAAATTTAAACTCTAGGAAATACAAGGTTATACTTTCCCCTTATTGCCGGAGTTGTATACAGGTTCTTGGTTATGTTGTAAGAAAGAATTCAGAGACACACTACAGTTATTAGAAAGTTAGAACTGAATTTAATAAAGATAAAGTGCACAGTCAGACATGAGTACGGGTGTGCTCAAGGTAGAGACATGTGCCCTCTGTTCTAGGGTTCCCTGTTTTATGGGCCACCCCAGGGATTAGGGTCTGTGCTGACTGGCATATTTGAAACAAAGCAGGGAACATTTATTGGGTGATTTGATTCTCTTAGGGGTTGCTGTTCGGTGATGATTGGCCTCTGACTGCTGTTGACAAGCTGTCCACGAGGTGGGTGGAGGTGGTGGGGCCCCTCCTGCAGCCATTGGGTGTGTGCTGCAAGTTGCCCCCTGATAATGTGCTTGTGTGAGTCAGCAGGCTGATGCCAGTCAGCAGGTCATTGCCTCAGCCTCTCTTACTAGATGGTATTTGTGTGGCTTATTGGGTTTTTTGCCCCTTCTCCTTAGGTCCCTATTCTATCCTGCTTCACCGTTTTAACTAGTTAGCTTCTATCCATTCTTTAAAACTCAGCTTTGTAGTTATCTCCTCAGGAAACCTTTCTGATCCTAGTTGTGCCAACAGAACCCCAGTAAATGTGTAGTTCCTTATATATCCAAATAACCCTATGGGTAATTGTATCAAAGTATTCACCATATTATTAAATTATGTATTTATTTGTCTGTATTGTTCCCCAAACTGATAAACTTGAAAGAAAGAAAATCGTTCATAATGGGCTACAGAAACAAAATCAACTTAAGTGATTTAGTTTCTGAAGCATACAACTGAGTAAAGTTTAGATGAGTTTCCTCTTTCTCAATCTGCCATTTTATTCTTCTCCCATAACCCCCAATAAAATACATTCTTCGTAGAAAATTGATGCCTCATTATATTTGCTTGGAAAAGCATTTCAAATGCTAATTTTGAAATATGACTCTAGGCAAGTAAAATGCATCTGCTATTTTAATACTAACAGAAAACTTTTAAGGAGTCTTGCCATTTGTTCCTCCAAAATATTTAGGCCAGCCTAGACTGAAAAAAACTTGGTTTTAGAAATGATTTTCAACTTAACACATTTTAAAGAAGCTTTATGTGCTTTTTTAAAATTTTACTTGTATGTTGAAATTTGTCTAACTTGTGGAAGCAGTAAGTGAATTATAAATATTTACATGTAATCATTAATCTTTGAATTAGCAATATGCGCTTTGGATACCATTTATCAAATCATTTTGCTGAATGCACTTTAAGAACTCTTCCCTTCTTACCTCTTTCTTTTCTCCATTCCAATTATTTTCCAGGACTTTCATCGATCAGTTTGTCAGCCAGCAGCCTCAAGAACAGAATCATGAATCATTATAGAGGAAGTGCCTTTATTAATCTAATGTGGAATTATTAAACCTACTTCTACATATAATCTTATTACTCAGATGGCGTGGTGTCAAATGCACTTGAACATGGAAAGCCCAAGCTTAAAAGGAAACTATGTATAGTTATGTTTCAAAAGCTAGCTATATTTCAGTGTTTGCTTTATATTTATGCCAATTTAGGGGATATATTTTTGATTAGGCAAGAAAGACACAATCCAGTCTCTATTATTGATTGCATTAAATATAAATTGCTACATGAACTTTTAACCCTGAGAGGAATCATTATCCACATTGGAGGAATAAACTTCAGTGACAATAATACACTTTTCTTTGTAGACCAAGGAGACCTGGTATATTAAATATTTTCTAGGAACCTATATTCAAATTACTCTTAGCAAAAACAAATTTATCTTTTCTAATTAAGATCAATATTATTTTTAAAAGTTAGTAATTAATTAATTTTTATAGCCTTGATTTTAAAAATTTAGTCATAAAATTAAAGATCCAAGTGTTTAATAGATTTGTACCAGCAAGTCTATGATTCATGAATGAACTATTAATTGATTTACAAAAAAATCTTCACAAAGAGACTGCTGGATATGGAATCTTACAAGTTCAAACTTCCCTTTCTCTGCTGTTAAAGAAATAAGTATGATAAAAAAATATATTAGACTCTAGAAGGCAGTTTTTAATACTAAATCATTTGTTGATTATGTATTTATGATAGTACACATCCACTATTTGGTCTCTAAATGAAATAATTTTTATAAGCAAAAATGTTTTTGAAAAAGTAGTTATAATAAAGGAGTGAGCCAAAATTTTATCCTTCTGGAATTCAAGAAAGACATCAGAGAGTGGTTGATATTTGGCAGTCATGAATAGTACATACTATATGCAAAAGAAACAATGGATGAATGAATGGTCATAATTATGTATGAAATGTTGAAAATGTTAGTGTAACTGGAGGTAGAGTGCTTGTGTGTGTCTGAGAATGAAGCTGAGACTGTGGCTCAAGCTAGGTAAATAAGAGCCTTGTAAGTCAGGGTAAATAAGTTGGTTCTTTTGTAATTGGCAAAAGGATCTGAGCAAATAATTCAAATTGTCATAATATTTAAAATTTTTTGAAAGATAACTCTAGAAGTGATGTGGATAAAGACCTGGACTAAAGAGTAGACCTACATTTAGAGAGTTGTTACAGTGGAATTGGCTAGATAGGGTGAAAGCTTAAAGTAGGAATCAGTGTGAGTAAAGAAGGATCAAAATCAGAAAATAATTTTTAAAAATAAGATTTGGTTTCTGATTAAACATAAAGGGGAATACATGGAAAAATGGAGTGGATTATGAAGGCGTTAATAACAAGAAAGAAGGATGAAGGTTGAAGAACATATTTTCTGAGCTTTAAATTCATTTTAATCTTTAGCTACAGTTTAGCAGCAGTTATGGAAGGTCATCGTTATCATTCTGCTTTCAGAGACATTCCCTTGAATTTATCTTGTAAACCTTCTATCCTTGCTTGTTGTTGTCCTCCCTTTTGTTGTTGTTTGTGCCTTCTTATTTATTTACAAGAGGTCTTTATGACTCACTGATTGATCCTTTTCTATAACATTCTATGCTTTGTTTATGAAGATACTAAATGTTCTAATCTTTGTAAGGAGATTAAATGTGCTTATCTTTGAAGTTTCTTCTGCACCTGGCATTTTATCTTTTTCTTTGGGTTTCCTTTTCTTCTTGACTGTTTATTAGTCTTTCACATTCAAATTGAATCAGTTCTTCAAATGCCTGGTGATTCTCAGCTATATCTTTATATTTAAGAGGAAAGCTTTCAAAGGTGATCAGATTTGCCTGGTTCACGGCAGTTTTGATGACTCACTGACTTCGCTCTAAATGGGTGAGACAGAGAGCGGCCTAGCATTTTCTTGGGAGGCTGCCAAATATCAGTATTTGGAGATTTTCACTGAGACTATTTAGGGTCTCTGTATAAGAATTCTCCAATCATGTTCCTAAAGGCACATTTCCTTGATGCAGAAGTTCTCAGAGCAAGTCAGTAGGTGACTAAGGTTCATTACTTACAGACTTTCACTTGGCCACTCTACAGTTATGCAATTCAACCCTTCTCTTTTTCTCTGCCTGTTAATCCAAAATCCTGAAATCTCACTGGTAATGTTAAGCATCCAATCTGTTTACTTCTTACCAACAGCCCTGTTAGCAAGGGTCTTAAGTCAGAGTTTACTGTTTTCTAATAAATTGATCCCTCCTTCTCCATTTCCTTTCATTTTTTTTCCCAAACATTTTCTCTTTAATGCATTGAATGCTGCTTTCTTTTGTTCTTATTGTTCATGTGGGTCTTTATATTGTCTATTTTCTACCATTTTAATAGAATTTAGGAAGGGAGAAAATGTAAATATACCTGGTTAATTTAATGTGTTCACTTAATCCAAAGATGATATGTAATTTAGGAAAGTAATTTATTTTCCAATTAAAACCTCAATTCTGTTTTTAAAAATTGGAGATTAGAGAATCTGGCCTATCTATTTCAGGATGCTATTTTGAGAATCACAAGTAAACAAATAAATAGGTATTATTAGACATTCAAGTTAGTATTATCATGAAATTAATCTAAAAATGAGCCATGCATGTTTCGGCAGATGTGACTTCTGATGCAATTTGTGAAAAAAAGTATAAATTGTATCATGCAATATTTTGAGTTTTTACAGAAAAAGCATGGTCCACATGGTATCCACAGACAGTTTTGAAGTAGAGATATATTAACATGACTAGTTTCAGAGCTTACGCAGTAAATCCCCCAAAGTCTTGACTGGAGCAAGGATGAAAACCATGTATCTGTGATTTTTTTTTTTTTTCCACTTGCCTGCCACTATCCCATTCCATAGTCTTCCTGTCTCTCATAATTCATTTTCAGATTTTTTTTAAAAATTGGATTCCAAACTTGAGAGAGGCCTAGCCTAATTTTGTAAAATAATGTAAACATATATATATACACACACATGTGCATTTCCTAATATTTATGCATATCTATGCCAAGATATCTCATAATAAATTGAAATTATCTATCAATGTATGCACTTGTCAACGTACACTGAAGGGGAAAAAGACGAAGGAACCCATCAATGTTTTAACAGTGGTTGGCTTTAAATAAATACTGGATTACTGTATGAGTAGTTTGTATATTTGTACTTTATATTTCCAATTTTTCAAGTTTTCTACAATGACTATAAATTTTATGATAAAAATAATTTTGTTGTTTTTTGTTTATCTTTTGAGGTACTGGGTGCTGGAGATTGAACCCAGGACCTTGTATGAGTTGAGTTTTTTGTTTGTTTTGCTTGTTGTTTGTTTTTGTTTTTTCAGGATGCACCAGGGACCAAAACTGGGACCTTCCATGTGGGAGGTGGGCACTTAACTGCTTGAGACACATCCACTCCCAAACAATAGTTTATTTTCTCTCCCCCCAAGATGGCTCCCTCGTCTGTTTGCCTATTGTTTTTTTTTGCTCATTGTTTTTGTGCTCATTGTCTGCTCCTTGTTTTTTGCTCATTATCAGCTCATTGTTTATTCTTTAGAAGGCACCGAGAACCGAATCAGGACCTCCCATGTGGGAGGTGGGCGTTCAACTGCTTGAGCCATATCTGCTCCCTGCTCGTTTTTTTTTTGTTTGTTTGTTGTCTGCTCGTTGTTTTTGCTCATTTTCTGCTTGTTTTTTCTTTTTCTCATTGCCAGTTTGTTGATTTTGTTCATTGTCTGTTAATTGTTTTTGCTTGATGTCTGCTCATTGTTTGTCTTCTTTAGGAGGCCCCAGGAGCCCAACTGGGGACCTCCCATGTTGGGGGTGGGGGGCTCAACTGCTTGAGCCACATCTGCTCCTCAAAGTAGTTTATTTTTAAACTGTTTTAAGCTGATACAGGTTTGTTGTATCACAGAGATTAAGATATCTAGTTATTGTTGTTTTATGACATAATTTAACAAACTTTAAATGATCTGCCTTCATTATTTATTAACTATTACATTCGTAAATCAATCACTTGTTTTTAAGATTTTGGCTTCATGTCAGCAGGAACAACCTTGCAAAGATTCAATCACTCTTCTCTCTATCCTGTAGTAAGGTATAAAATAGCTAAATTATGAGTAAAAAGACTGTTTTCATTCCTTTTACCAAAAATGTACAGTTCAGAACATGAGAAATGTTAGAAAGATTTTCGACTGCTCAATTTTCAAGACCCAGTATTCCTAAGAATGGGTAATAATGAATACCAGAGGAAAGAGATTTTGGATTCCATAAAGTTTTTTTGTTTTTTGTTTTGTTTTGTTTTAGGAGTTACTGGGGTTTGAACCCAGGCCCTCATACATGGGAAGCATGCACTCAACCACTGATCTACACTTGTTCCCCATGGATTTCATAGAGTTTTAACATGATTTCTTCAAAATTGGGGTAGGAGTTTACGGGATATAAACTTTGCACTAGCACAACTAAAACAAAGAAAATGGGCTTTCCTAAACTTCTTGCGATATCTATAATTAAGCTGTGGAAGTCAACTACTTCCTCATATATATTGCTCCATGGCCATTTAGTAGCAGTCACAGTTTCAAATTTCTGGTACAGATACAGTCTCCACATCAAAGCATAGTGATTCTGTGAATTGAATGGAACAATCAGAGAACACTTATTTATGTAAATAGTTACAATAAATGCAGTTTTGTTTTTTTTTAAAAACAGAAAACTCCATATTTTTCCTACATTGAACTCTAGTAAACCTAGGAATTGGAGAAGCTGCAATAAAATAATATCTCCAGTCAGGTCTGATACTGCTGTCCCAGTAGTGCTGGGCCCTAGAATTCTCATGGCCGAGTCTAGGGAGGTGCATGCCTCTTCAACACCCTGAGCTGCCTGCCTCCTCTCTCTCTGTCTTCAGGCACCTCTTCAGCATCTTTGCCATGTGCCCCAGTGAATTTGGGCTGGCCAGTTCCAAGCAGAAGCAGCAGAGGAACTGTGGACCCATCCACTGGAGGAAATGAAGCTGCTGATCCGAGATGCAGCACTTTGACTAAGGAAACTTCTTGAAGACACTTCTGCAGTTTCAGCTCAAGTGGAAGAGCTTGCCTTCAAATGTACAGGAACCCGTTTCCTTAAAACATGGCAGGACCTACCGAAAAAAAGCTATGATTCTTTGAGACTTGACAACTGATTTGGCATGATTAATTAGCCACTGAATTAATGATTTTTAATTCAGTTTTAGGCATATAATTTGCACATGTATCACATGTACAGGATAATCTCTTTCTAGCTATTCTGTGCACTCAGAATGAATTTTTTCTTGGTTTTTTGACTTTTGTGAAAACAGGATAGTGCTGTTATTTTTGATAATGGCAAGTTTTTGCTATGAAAGTTAATTTCATCAGTAGATAATTAATATTAATAATGCTGCAGTGCTACCAGTATTAAACTAGGTAGACCATTATTCAGCTTGCAAGAAGATTCCAAGAATGGCAGAGTTTGAAGGGAAGTTGTAGCTTAGCCTCATTTTATGGACCAAAGTAGGTAAGTTCATCTAAGGTTGCCTATGGTAAACCCAGCTCCATTAGGCTAAGTCCCTAGAGCTAATGCCTGTCATAATTATTTCTGTATTTCCAGCACCTGAAATAGTTTGTTGAATAAAAACAACACTCACTCAGATGTTTATTGAATAAAAGAGTGGCAAACATGATTAAAGCTATTTTTTCATCCTATTTTTAGCATGAAGACTAATTAATTCTCTACTTTTTAAAAATGTCCTCTTTGTTATGGGCATTTGAACTTTGATGATTTGCTTTTTTAAATACCTGATAAATATTTTTTCCTTTGATGATGCTTTTAATTTTTTTAAATTTAAAGCGGTTTTATTCACACACCATTCAGTCCATCCAAAGTGTACAATCAGTTTCTCAATTATAAGTCAGTGTCAACAGAAAACACAAATGAAAGCTCTCAGTATAATCACAGAGTTGTGCTTGCATCATCACAATCAATTTCAGAATATTTTTGTTGCACCAAGTAAACTATAATGCTTTTTTAAAAATGCATTACTTCAGATTTTCTAATGCTTTACTTCAGAAAAGGAAAGCCTGTCTGGAAAGAATGCATATTTTTCTCTATTTCTAATGTTAACTGCTTTTACAATTAATATTTCCTGTATTTGATGTATTTATACATTCGATTGCTGTGTTAAAAGTGCCTTTTCAGAATTATGGCTCTGAGCGTTGCATTTGGAGCTTTGGAAGCTGTTTATATAACAATTCTAAAGAAGTTTCTTTGTTTCTAATGCATTAAATTTAAATAATGTGATTGTTTTCATGTTTTTTGTCCTCAGTGATATTGTTGTTTTTTAATTCTTTATCTTATATATTGTTTTTTTTTAATGGTTCGTATCATATATGTCAACAATTAAACCAGCTAATTCTCTACTATATAACTTACATAACATCTTGATATGGCATCTAAATTCTTTGTCTATATGGAGATGTGTACAGACAATATTCTAAAACCCCACAGTGGGGCTATGAAAGGGGACAAATAGGTAGGCAAAGAATAGTTTTGTTTAGTATATTCGGTCATAGTTCTTAGCTATGAGTTTAAGTTAAGATGTATACCAAAGTGATGCTTATTTTGATATTAGAAAAATATTTCTCTTAGATATCCTGAAAATAGCAGTTGTTAAAATGTGCAGGGAAGTGGCTGTGGCTCAATTTGTTGGGCTCCTGTTTACCATATGGGACGCCCCGGGTTCGATTCCCGGGGCCTCCTGGTGAAGGCAAGATGGCCCGCATGGTTCATCAGCAAGATGACCCAACAAAAGGAGCAAGCAGACACAAAAAAACGCAAAGCAAAATGGACAAAGAGAGCACAAGTAGCAAGGGAGGTGGGGGGGGGATAAACAAATAAATAAAAATAAATAAATCTTAAACAAAAAATGTGCAAAAATAAACTCTTATTGAAAACAAAACAAAACAAGAAATTACATCCCCAGACCTTAAACCAGAATAATGGCAAATTCACACTCCCATATTAAACTAACAGTAAGGCAATATTCCTATTAAATATATTAATACATTTAAAAGATTAGAAGTGTACCTAGTTCATAGTAAGCATGCAATAAATATTAGCTATTTCCATTAGCTCTTAAAAACATTATCGTTTCTGTTATAATAACTTTTCTGCTAACCAGATGTGATAGGTTTTTTTTCATTGTATCCTAAAAGCTATAAATATTTAAAAATTATTAATTCTACCACAGTAAAAGACTGTAAGATGGAGATTCGATATAGTTTGGGACTTTGAACTATGACTCCCAAATTTTCCTTTATTCCAAATTATTGAAACTCTTCTAAACTTCAATTTCCCATTTGGTATTAGAGGAATGTCTGCTTTCTTTAGTAAAGAAATATGATTGCCAGATCTGATTTACAGTTTTCATTCTTGAGAAGAACTGATATAGAGTATTGTGTCTGTCTTCTTAAGATGCTCCCTATCAGGATTTCCCTAGAAGCCCAGCTTCAAGATAACTCCAGAACTAGTCTGTTTCTAATCTAATTATCTTCCATCTTTTCTCAATTATAAGTCAATGTCAACAGAAAACACAAATGAAGGGAATGTAGAGGCAAGGTACTGAAAAAAGGAAGCAGAAGTAAGGAAGAAAAATGTTTAGCAACTATAAATAAATGATATAATTTTTCACAGATGACTGGTACATTGCCTCTGTGGACAATTCCATAAGTTAATGTCAAAATTGTTCGGGATAGTGTGTAGCACCTCTGAAAAAAAATGCATTGCTTTCTAATGACTCTATTTTACATAGCATTTATCTTGATATTTAAATTCAAATGTGAGTAAGCTCAGTATCAATGATCTCTAATCACATATTGTTTCAGCCTTTTAAAATCATTGGTTAAAGAAAGATGCAGAAACTGGGAGGTGACTACAATTTACTATAATATGAAAAATCAGGGCTCAAGATTTATATAAAAATATATTTAATATTAGTGACATAATGTGGGATCAAATCCATGCTAAGTCCAATTATATTTGGCCACCTCTACAGCCATACTCTTATATACTTTTAACTTTTATAACAACAATGGAGAATTTAAGGAACAAAGTTACTGTATAAAAATTATTTATTTCAAATTAAAGAAAGGAATAACGCTTTTGTTATGTGATGTAGCTCAAACAACAGAAAGGTGCTCTTTGTGAAAGCACAAATGAAATTAACAAGTTGTTTACTGATGCCAAAGCTATATAGATTCCATTGCCTTTAGAAGTTGGCATCAAAATGAAATTTCCTACATCCTTTTTAAAAAGATCATCTTGAAATTTCTCACTTAGCTGCCCATAGGAGCCCCTAAATTACCAAGTATTTATGCAAGTCATTTTGGAATGTTTTCAATATTAATAAAATTATAGAAAAGTAAGATAAAAAATTTGCATACCATTCTATTATTAATTAAAGTTTCAAGGTGTATTATGACAGCTTAATTCATTGTTTTATCAATATATATATTTGGAAACTTCATACTGAAAAATTAAGTGATGTTGTTTACTAATCACAGGATGTGTTCAAGAAACATTGTAAGTTAAAACTAGTACCAAGTGAGCTATTTGCATGTAGATAAATGTGGGAAAATACAGTATTCAAAAGACATTGTTCAAGTTTGCAATACCACAAATAAAAATCTTTACAATTATTTATATGCATAACATGATGATATGAATTTCTTTTGTAATCAAATCCATATGTGAGTGTGTACATGAATATTACTTCTATTTTCAACATGTAAATCTTATCCATAATATTTATGTAAGTTGACTAATATAAAACAAGTTCGATTTGGCATGATGGAAAAGTTTTGGTAATGAATGGTGGTGATGTTAGTACAACATTGTGAACATATTTAAGAGTACTAAATGATATATTTGAATGTGGTTAAAGGGGAAATTTTAAGTTGTATATATGTTAGTAGAATAAAAATTTTTAAAAAGCATAATGTGAATATTCTCACTGTCCTGATTTTGTGATAATCAGGGTAGGCTAAACATTTGCTATATTAGAAACCATGTATGTGTCCCCAGACCTAGTTTTGCTCCCTAGGTCTGGTTTTTAGAATGCTGGTGATAAACCAAGTCTGATTTATTATATAACCATCCTGTATGGGAAATGACTGTATCTCTAGGTATCTTTGGTCAACCTTAAGAGATATAGCAGGGGGATGGATGTGGCTCAAATGGTTGGTTATCTGTCCCCCATATGGAGGGACCTGGGTTTGATCCCCAGGACCTCCTGGTAAAAATTAAAAAAAGAAAAATATAGAAGGCGCGCAGGCCACAAGGCCCTGTGCGCGGCTGCGCCGCCAGGCCCCACAAGTGGGTGAGCCCCCAGGCCCCATGCGTGTTTCGCCATCAGTCCCCATGAGCCACGCAGCAAGACGATGACATAACAGGAGAGTGACACAAGGGAGAGCCAAGACAAGATGCACCAAAAAACTAGGAACTAAAGAGGCACAGGCGGTAGGACGCCTCTCTCCCACATTGGAGGTTCTGAGGATCGAATCCCAGTAAAGACAGGAGGAGAAGGATAAGAGAGGGCAGGAAATGGACACAGAGAGTTGCCCAGCAAATGGACACAAAAACAGCAAAAATGGTGGGGGGGAGTAAAAATGGATAAAAGTAAGTAAGTAAATAAATAAATCCTTAAAAAAAGTATAGAGGAGCAAGATACAGACCATAGTTAGTAGTAATACTTTGACGATGCTCTTTCATAATTTGATAACAAATGTTTCACAACAATGCAGGGTGTTTGTGTTGGGGGGTGATGTGTGGGAGCCCTGTATGTTTTTATGCATGTTTGTTTTGTAAGTTCACGATGTTTACTGAACAGTTATTGTTTATGCATATTCACGTATGAATGATATACTTCAATAAATTGCATTAAAAAAAGCATAGGAGTGTACAACACAAACAATGAACCTTAATATAAATCATGGACTATAATTAATAGTGGGATTATAATAATATCCTTTCATCAATTGTAACAAATATACCACACTAATGCAAGGTGTTAATAATGGAAAGAGGGAGGTCTGTGAAAACTCTGTATTTTTTGCATGATTTTTCTGTAAACCTACAACTTCTATAATAATAATATTAAAAGTAGGGTCAGAATCCCAGCTACCCGAGTACTCCTTGTTAATAGGAACAGCCAGCAATTCTGCTACCAATTTTCTGCAAGATAGATTTTTAGAATTCAATGGAATTCAACTTAATTGAAAAAATTGGAAGAAAAGAGAGATGGTGAATAAATGATGCTACTCACAGTGTTAATGATGTGAGATTGCTATTATCCTCACAGCAATCTCACCCCACCCAAGTAAGAAAAAATGTTCACTGCACCCAATTCGAAATTCGAAATGAGAAAATTTTATTTAATCTCTCATAGGAGACTTTAATAAGCAGTCTCATTTCTCAAGTGATCTCATTTGGTTGGATAAAAGAGGGAGTGGAATCTACCTTTAAATTATGCATTAATAAATAAATCTGATTGGTTCTGAATTAGAGGTCAGTATTGACTGAAAAGAACAATATAAGCAAAATGAGATGCCAGTTGAAAAATTGTCCTTAACTTTGTGTCACTGGGCAAGTATCTACTTAAGCCTACATAAGATGAAAGTGACTTTAAAAATCGTTTGCATTTTGCATAATAAAAAGCCAGAGACAGAGTGCTTTTAATTGTATTTTTTCTCACAAGAACCCATTATACTAACTCAGAAATCAAGCATTTCAAAGAAAATCCTTTGCAGAAAATATAACATGAGATTGGATTATCATTTATTTTCAACACAGACTAGAAATTGAACAGATGGTAGACTTACCACCATTGTGAGTCTGATAGCTGCATTGCCTTTCAGTAATTTAAGACAAAGGATAGCAGATTTTAAAGGAAGTTGCCTTGTGCACAGGAGTTTTTATACAACACATGAATGGTGCATGAATTTTGCAGGAAATCAAGAGATATGACCACTAAAGTCAATGTCCTGTCATTTGGAAAGTCTTATAATATGAATAAGATGTTTGGAGAATCAGTAATGTGTTCAACATGTCATTGAATTAGCAAGTGTTTTGGACAAATTTATTTATGTTTCTTGGCCTCGGCCTCGAAGCACAAAACTTGGATGAAGTAGGCCAAAAGAACCATATTGCTTTAAAAAAAATTTTTTTTTCAATTTTATTTTTTCACCTAAGATCCTTCAAAATCAACAACTTGAAGTATTCAGGAATTGTCTCCAAATATTAAGTGGTGTCTATAATCTGTATTGTGTAAGTCCCAGACTTTAAGTCTCTCTACCCTGGAAAAGTTAACTGCTGTCTTTTTAATCTATTTTACTGACACTTGCATACCATTTTGGGAGTATTCAAAACAGAAGAGAAATTAAAACATCAGACCCCTGACATTCCTGAAATTCATTGGCTTAAGTGTTTATTTAGTTGGTTGTCATTGAAGATACTTAGGATGTTTTTCTTGTGTTCGAGGGATAGAACTTAAGAATTTTAAACTTCAGATTATAGAATAATTCTCTTTAGATATTTTTAAACCATAATACAGTCCTAAGTCTTTTCTGTGAGAAAACCAACTTACTTTGGGTCAGATTATTTTACAGGCACTCTCCACATACGTAGTTTTTGTACTGTGAAGCTCAATATTAGGTTAGCTAATGAGCTTCTTTGAATTTATCACATAAACCTGGAGACCTCCTGTTAACACATCTATAATTAACTGTATGTAGGTATCCATGCTGTGAAATATTAGTAAGGTTCTGATATAAGCTCAGTAATTATTCACTTGTTAGTCTCTTTGTTTCAACCACTTGTGTATTGTTTTATAAACCTATCATGCAGAACCAATATTTCCAGAAAAGTATAATGTTTGCAAATGAAAATAAATGACAAAACAGAATGTATTTGGATGAATCGTGGAAAGTACAGGACATTGCCATCATTAATTTCTCTGTACTTTTTTTTTTTTTTTTAACCTTTATGTCTTTTCCTTTCTATTTGTTAGCTCCAAGGTCTTTTCTTGCCTGGGAATTCCTTTTCTTCTTTTACTTTTATCTTTTCATTTCTTTCATGACCTACAAATCACAACCCAATAGATTTTCCCAAACTCTTCCTCATTAAAATTCTAGTACATATTAGGTAGTATTATACAAGGCAGATACTTATACAAGTATCAGGCTCTTGTATAAAACCACTTGTGTTGAACCACCAGCTCTAATGCTTTCTCCTAACCTGTTCTCAGTCAATTTAGTTAAGCTTTCTTTGCCTCAGATTTCCTGTCTTTAAAATGGGGAAGGTGGTTAAAATGATTAAATAAGATAATATGTATAAATTGCTTAGGATAAGATTTGAAACATAATAACCACTCAATAAGTTTAGCTGTTATATACTACTTTCAAAATAAAGATAATTTCTATCACATAGGGGTTTGAAAATTACATGAACTAACATTTGTAGCACTTAGCCCTGAATAAAAATGTTAGTGATGTTAATATTGCTTTATTCTTTTTTAAAAAAATTTAATGGAATTGTTATAAATATATCAAATTATCTTCTTAACTTATTAAGACAGCTCTTTACTTTTATTCTGAGTGTTTGAAAGGCAAAAAGATATGATGCCCTTATCTGTTTTATAATTTTCACTCATGTGTCTGTGACTAGAAACATTGGATCATAGACTTATGTGAAATTATAAACATAAACTCTGTTGATATGACAGTACAGTCAGGATTAAAGGTAATTCCCAGTTTTTACTTTGGTTAGCACTGTTTCAAGGGCTTTTTAACTGGTTTAACCAGAATCTATCTGCAAGAATCTTTCAAAGATATAAACTCTTCTTCCTCTTATCTCATTCATATACAGACTAACCATGATTTTTGTAAAAATAAAATTCAATATCAACAATATTATTTGAAAACATCTAATTGAGGCAAGTAAACAATTTGCTGTTAAGAAAATTAAGGACTACAGCAATAAAGAAACTTGAACCAAAGGAGACATAGAAAAACTACTCAAAAACAATTGTAGATTAAATGTTTATGCTGCCAGTGCTTCTCATCCCCTTTCTTTGAATATGTTAAGGAAATGGGCCTACTGGCTTTCAATCCATGTTTGCCTTCTCCAAGTCCTAAACATTTTTCAAAATAGAACTTTGTTCATTTATAGGTGGTTTTTCAACCTCTGCATTATGGACATTTGGGGCCGGAGAACACTGTGTTGGGAATGCTGTACCAGTCGTAAGATATTGAGCAGCATTTCTGGGCTCTACCCACTAGATCCAAGCAGAACTCCACCAGTTATGTCAGCCAAAAGTGTCTCCAGAAACTTAGTTCCCTGGGGACAAAAATTACCCCATTTGAGAGCCACTAAATTATACATTAGTTATAACCAGTTTATACCCCAGTCAGGCAGTGTTTTAGTCTATCTCCCATCACATTTCATAATGATATTCCCTGACACCATTTTAAGCTCAAGCTGAACCCTATGAAAATTTCAGTAATACCTTCCTCTAGCATGCCCATATTCCAAGTTTTTCCTAAAAGTCTGCTTTCTAATATTTTATGAGATAGAAAATCATATTTGTTCATTTATTAAAATGATGACTAAAATAATGCATGCATAGACTGATGTCCCTAGATATTTACAACGAAGTAAAATTGAAGCCTATTTGGTCAAAATGTCAACTGGTTGTCTTGGTGCTATTGGTAGTAGCTTTGGAGGTTGAGGGGGATGTAAAAGATATTCTTTAAAGTTGTGTGGCTATTACAATTTGACTTAGCAGCACCCAGAATTCAAGGATTCAGCAGGTACCAGATGACACATATGAGAAATCAGGATGTATTGGTCATAGTCCAGGGAGCATAACAAAAAAGTCAAGATATTTCAAGCAGAAAAGCATTTAATATAGGTAATTAGTAACAAAGCATGAGAAAGGCTTTGATAGGCCTTTCCAATATTTGACAAGACCAATTGCTTCTGAGTAAAGGGTTACTTGGTAAGACCACTGTAACCGTTGGGGAATTTGATGTAATTATGAATTCCAAAAATTGGATCATGCCTGTAATCTGATCTGTTAATCTGGGCATGATTGAATTATGATTAGGGCGTTGACTGGGCCATGTCAGTCAGTAGGGCATTGAGCCCCACCCCCTGG